>VYXB01009795.1:830826-870187 GCA_013397135.1 Pachyramphus minor | reverse complement strand
GCCCGCCGCCTCCCGGGCATCGCTCGGGGCAGCGCTCGGCGCTGCGGGGCGCGGACAGCGCCGTGGACGAGGAGGAGCAGTGGATCCCACCCGAGGGCGCTGAGCCCGACCCAGGACTGCAGGGGCCTCACCGTGTGCTGAGGTCGTCGGTGCGGGGGGAACCTTGCTGGGTACAAGCTGCCCCGATCCCACAGAACTACCCAAGCACTTTGTCACCCGCTCAAGGAGAGCCACAGCACACTGCGCCCTGCGACCGTGCCACTTCTGATGAGCCGTGTGAGCATCTCACCAGAGACTCAGCAAAAGGGAGCTCGAGTTGTCACACAGGCCCAGCCAAGAAGTACCAGCTGGTGCCAGTGGTGGTCTTGGACCCTCAGGAGGTGCCAAGGAGGCTGGCGAGCATGAAGCTCAAAAAGAAGGGTGATGTTCAACCCACCTGCCAGCAGCCAGGATCTCCCGTGGGCCGCCCAGGAATCTTGGAGAGTAAATATAAAAGGACCAAGGGTGGCTCTGGAGAGGGCAGCACCTGCAGGAAAGCCTGTATCAGTGGCTTCAGCGCCAGCCGCTGGGGGAGGCACACGAGGCTCCGCCCAAAAAGGCGCAAAAACAAGAGGCAGCAGCAGCCTAACAACTTCTTCCTCAGACCACGGGCGAGGCAAAAACGAGCGCAGAAGGGTGTTCTGGAGACATCTGTAGATGTGAGAGACAATGACTCTTCACTCCTCAATAGCTCCTGTTCCTGGGCCAGAGTTCGAGCATCCCTGTCCTTCCATACAAAGAAGAAAGTGACTGCTGAGGACAGTTTCAGCAGCAGCATCCTCTGTACCCCCTCAGGGAAATCCCAGCTGTCAGGGTACCAAGCCAGCCTGTCGGCCGGGAAGGCTCAGGTCTGCTCCTGGTCTGCCTCCTCCATGGCCCTGCTGGCTCCCAGGGATTCCTCTGTCCTGGAGCTGATGCTTACAGACGCAGAGAAGGTGTTTGGGGAATGCCACCAGGAAGGGCCCATTGCTTTTGAGGAATGCATTCCTTTAGATAAGATGAAGGATTGCAAGAAAATTGGAGAAGGGGTCTTTGGAGAGGTGTTCCAGATCAACAGTGAGAGAGGACCTGTGGCCCTAAAAATAATTCCCATTGAAGGGACTGAGAAAGTAAATGGTGAAGCTCAAAAGAGCTTTGGGGAGATTCTGCCTGAGGTAATAATTTCAAAAGAACTCAGTCTTCTGTCTGAGGAATCTGTGAATAGGACTGTTGGGTTCATCAGCCTGTACTCTGTGCACTGTGTTCAAGGGGCCTATCCCAAGTATCTCCTGGAAGCCTGGGACAAATACCACAAAGAAACGGGATCAGAAAATGACCGGCCAGACCTTTTTGGGGACAAGCAGCTCTTCATGATTCTGGAGTTTGAATTTGGAGGCAGTGACTTGGAGCACAACAGGTGCAGTTTCTCCTCGTTGGAATCAGCGAAGAGCATTTTGCACCAGGTCACTGCATCCCTGGCTGTGGCAGAGCAGGAGCTGCACTTCGAGCACAGGGACCTGCACTGGGGGAACGTGCTGGTCAAAAAAGCAGATGCAAAGGAACTTCATTATGTGCTGAATGGGGCAACACACACGATCCCCACAGCAGGGATTCACGTCAACATCATCGACTACACCCTGTCCCGGTTGGAGAAGGACGGGCTGACTGTGTTCTGTGACCTCTCCACGGATGAGGAGCTGTTCCAAGGCACAGGGGACTACCAGTTTGACATCTACAGGCAGATGAAAGCAGAGAACTGCAACAGCTGGACTGAATATCACCCTCACAGCAACGTCCTCTGGCTGCACTACCTGGCAGATAAACTTTTGAATGACATGAACTACAAGAAAAAGGCGTCAACTCCCGCCCTGAAGAAAACAAAGATGCAGCTCACCAAGTTCCACAAGGAGGTGCTGACCTTTGAGTCTGCCCACGATGTTTTGCTCAACAGCAGCCTCTTCCAGTGACCAAGGACTACGTCACTTTCTCCCCTGCTTTTTTTTTTTTTTTGATACATGGTTTTTTTACACGTTGGCACAATGAAGTGTTATGATTCCCAATGTGAATAATACACTATAAAAAAAAAGTCTAAAAAAATCCCCCCAAAAAGTCTTCTCCTCTAAGATGTTTCCATAGCTACTGTTTTTGAGGGGTGGTGGAGGGGAGACAACCCTTCCTGTTGACTTCTGTCAACTTTTGTGGAGTGGACTTTTGAGAAAGATTTCTTCAGGCTCAATAAATGATATTAATTTCATATACTTTTTTAACCTTTTTAGTCTTAGATTATTAAAGGTTGTTTTCTTACTATATTGGCCTTCTTACATTTTCTTTTTTAAGGAAAAAAACCTGCAGTTCTGGACAGTGAGGACAAGGGTAAACATTGTTGCCTCACTGGAGACAGAGAGGGGAAAACCCACTCTTTCATTTAGTTTTAAAACAGAACTTTTGTTCAGTTTGGTGAAATTTCTACCTGGAATGATGGTACAAAATGTAAATATGTAAAAGTTTCTGTGAAGTGTTTTAAACCCATGAATCTGCAATAATATGTTAATATGGGGGGGGTCCCCTCTCCTAAGGACTAAGGAAGATGTATCTGATTGTGAAAAAAAAATAAGACAAAGTACCTGTGTTCTTGGTATGGTTTTGATGGTTCTAATTTTGTGACTTTGTATGCTGATAGGAACCCAAATCTGTAACTTGGTGGTAGCACTTGAAGCAATTTCTCTATCTATCACAGAAGAAAATGCACAAGGTAATAGCTGTGCAGGTGCACCAGGTGCCCTACACTGGAAGCTATCCTGACATTAAATCCCAGTTCTTTGTTTTCAGAATTCCTTTGCCAGTACTCACACTCATTAAAGAAACTGGTCTAAAGAGAGCAATGAATCAAAATGAGTGACACAGATGCATTAAGAAATTCGGAGGCTGCATCATCAAATTCATTATAGCTGGAGTGCTCTCTGTGCAGTCTGTCTATATAAATGTGTCTATGTGCACTTTACCAATTAAAAGCATCTTTGACCCTTTGTTGAAGTCTTTGGACAAGCTCAGCAGCTGAAGACCCTGGGTCCCCCCAGCTGGGATGGTTTTACTGTTCTGCCTTCCAGACTCTCCTTGTGCTGTCCAGCACCACAGAAAGCCACTCGACAGTCTGAAGTGCTTGGAATTATAAAGATGGAAATTGTACTGGAATCTTACCAGGCATCCTCTCAATCTTGTTTTCATCTCTAATTGACTAAAGTAATGCAATATATTTGAATGTTCTTAAAACCTACTTGGTAAGGACTGCAGTGAATGCTTATCTAATATCAAGGATGTTCTTCAGTTACAATGGTGCTATTTGCATTTATGTTTTTTTTTAAAAAAAGGATAAACCATGTTATTCTTTGCCTGCCTTGGTCCTTTGTTTCTGTGGTTTGAGAACTGTTGATTTGGGCTGTGCAGGAGGGGTGGGAGAGTGGCAGGAACTAAAAGGAGAGGTGCCAGCCCAGGGGTGACATGGGACAGTGGTGTTGGAGCAGCCTGTTAATACAGATTTTGAAAGCTGCCATTGCCTGGGAATGTTTCCCTGCAAACCAATCTGCTAATTTGTGAATGTGTAGTAATTTTCATTATTCAGAATTTAAAGCTTCTACTCCTCACAGAACTGGACATTAAGTTAAGAAACCTTTGCCTTAAACTGTGCTTCCAAGGCAGTGCAGCTGCCAGAAATGAGCCCTCGTTTTATTTTTAAAGATGCTCTCTGATTAAAATAAATACAGGAAAAATATTGTGTACTACCCAGTGCCCATAAATTTTAACGAGAGTCAGTTCCCCATAAATTCCAAGAAAGGAATCGGAATGGTAACTTCCCCCTAATCAAGACAAATGCCCTGAGCAAATATTTTCATCCCAGTTATTTGGAGTCAAAGCTTTACTTGGAACAGAGCTGGATTATATATTTTAATGCTCTGTTCTCCCTGCTAAGGAGGGAGGATGCCAGAACCTAGTTTGCCACTTCAGAAAACACAAGTTTTTTAATTTGTGCTACACCTAAATTAGGACCTTCAAGGGTGCCTCATCTTTTACTGAAACAAGGAAGTATGAGCAAAGTTAAAATTATCCCAAGGGAAGGTCTTTACATGGATCCAAAAGCCTCAGAAGGCTGAAAAGAACAAGCCTAATTTTGTGTAACCAGTGACTGATAAGTCAAAGGGACTCCAGGTAGGAATTCTGGTGTTTCCAGTTCATAATGGATTTCGTGGTGAAGACAACACCACTCAGTGACACTCATGGTGATTGCAGACCTGTTTTGGATCATGCTTTCATTTAGTTCCCAAATCTCTGAAAATTTTGCCTATTTTGAGGGAAAAGACAGGCCAAATATCAATTACCCTGTAAATACTCTGTAACTCACCAGGGTGCTGATAAAACATGGTGTATTTTCTGCCCATCATTCCCTTCTGGAAAAATCAGACATTAAGTGCAGGAATATAAAAATTATCTCTTGCCTTGAGGAAATGCCCCACAGCCATGAGCTGAATTAGAAGGAAGAGCAGCTCTGGCCTGGTTGTAGAGAGAGAGGATGAAGAGCAGCTACTCAGAGTATCATTTAGAGGCAGGGAAAAGGGAAATTAATGATTTCTACTCACAGTTGTCTCCTTGAGCACAGGCTGCCCAGTTCTGCAGTCAGACTGCAGCAGTTAGTGGTGTTGGTTGGCCACAGTGACCAGCAGGAGAGGATGGCTGCCAAAGGATCAGGAATGCTCTTAGTGCTGGATAAAAACACTGGGAAATTCAACTCGGCCTGGGTCGGGTCCCATAAAATGAATTAGGCAGAAATAGCCCAATAAAAGCTTGAGATTCTTAAATCAGATAAATCCAGTATTTAGGCTCTAGTCCTAACAACTGAAACACTCCCTCCCTCCCCTGGAGCTCACTGCAAGGTTTGTTTGGGTAATAAATTACTTGGGTGTCTGTGCTGGGTTTCCTTTCATCTGTTTGCTGTGGGCTGAGGGGCTGTTTTACAACTCCACCTTGGCTGCCACCTTCCCAAAATGTAGGGTTTTGGGGTGGTTCAGGACTGGAGTTGTTGCATACGAGTCACCTCCCTTAGTGAAACATTCATGGTCACTCTTCAGTGTGGCTCAGCACTGACTCCTTTCTAGAAGCAGATAGAAATGGGGTCTTTATTTGATGAGAGGCCTGAAGCATCCTGGTTCTGGGAACTACTCCCTCCAACTGCTTTCACAGGCAGGGTAATGCAATAGCCCAATTAATTATTCAATGTTCAGGGTGTGTAGGAAAATGCTTCTTAATACCAAAGGTAGACACTTCCATGCTTTATGTAACATTTTATCACTCCTGTTTTACAACAAGGGTGACTAAGCTCTGTTCCACTTGATTAGCTCTTCAGTCAATCTCCAGAATATATTTTTACAATGAATTGATGCCTTCTGGTTCATGTAAGGCCAGGGGAACTGAGCAGCTCTTTGCTGTAGTGCTGTGCATCAGCCTGAACCAAAATCATATCTTCATAATTAAATACCAAAACTGGGATTTTTAGGATGATCATAGTTGTTCAAAGCTTGTTCTGTGCTCTGAGCTTCCCTGGAACACCCAGCCATTCCCACAGAGGCACAGAGAGCACTGTATGAATGTGGTATTATGGAAAAGGATGAATTGAATGGAAACTCATGTCAACCAGAGGACAACACTGAGAACTTGAATAAAATGTCCTTTGCACAAAGATGACATTTTATACGAACTCTAAATGCAAAATCTGGATAACAAAACTACCATGACTCACTGAATCTGCCTTGTCAAAGTCAAGTGAGCAGCACAGACGGTCCTGCTGCCGCAGTCCACGTCAGGGACCTGAAAGCAAACACAGATCAGGTCACATTAAACAGTCCTAACTTTTCTAAGATTCAGAATATCTTTACATATACACACCCTCTGAAAACCAAAGTTCCCATGACCTCAGTTGAGGAGAAGTTGGAACTAAAAGACCCTCTAGTGATAAGTCAGTCCTAAACTGAAGATGTTTTGTAGTTCAGCTCCCAGGATAAGGTTTATTAGCAACAACATGAGAAGTCATCACTGGGGGCAAGGCCTTGTCAAAGAAATGCCAGTTGTTTACCCCTGGATTGCCCAAGGGCAATGATATTAATTTCTTTTCCAGAGATTATATGTTTTTCTTGAATAAATATGTTCATATGCTGTGCCAGATTAGAGACACACTGTTTTTTCTTCTGGCAATAGTTTTACTCAGCAATAAATATCTACTGTCTGTGGCTGATGTTTCTGGAGAAGTTCAATGATAATCATTAATTAGATATGTGTAAGTACTAAGCAACACTGACCAACACTCAAGAATCTCATGAATTATTGTTAGGAAATAAATGTGCCACCAACATCATAATGCCTGAGAGCATTGAAATGGTCATTAGTGTTCATTACTGCTCACTTCTCTGTCCTAAGCTTTATGGACACCTAATTAAATATTGAATTGTGGTAAAGACTCCTACTTGCTACTAAAGCAGCAAAAAGCTGCCTCTTTACAGAGCTTTATGGAGTTTGCTCAGAAGCTGTGGTTGGGATTTCAGACTGAAAAAGAGCTGGATTCGCTTGCAGGGAGCAAATTGTAGGGTTGATACTACCAAATAATAAAGTCCACTCAAATAATAAAGTGTTAATCCAAGTTCCAGTGGAGAGCTCAGTATCTGCAAAGTACTGCACAAAACACACCAATCTTGTGCCTTCTTCACAGGTAACACCTGATTTCATATTATACAGGGGCACAGGAGAAATGTGGTCAAAAATAAAGCCATTTTTAGCAGATTTGAGGTTAAACCTCAGAGATGAGATTCTCCAAACAAGACAGGAGTATCTGTTTGGGGAAAACCTGGGCCTAAACCTACCTAGAATGCAGTACTGCTAAGTAGGAAGGCAGCAGAGGGCAGAAGATGACATGCAAAGGCTAACAAAACCACTTTTAAAATTATTTTTAGTAGTAAAAACTGCATCCAGGAAAGAGAAAAAGCTCTTTGCTTGTGTTTTATTAGCTGAAAATGCATTTTCTGATGGGTGCTGTCTGTCCAGCACAGGAACAGGAAACTCTATGTTATCATTTTTCTTATGTTTAATTCTCAGAAAAACACTGGGAAAACAGTGGAACTCCCATGGCTACCAGAAAGGAAGATCAAAAAGTTAAGAAAATATCCAGGCATTAAAATGCACAAGTCTTGACACGTCACCTCTGTTCCAGTTTCCATCTCCTGGCACATTTAGGGACCTTCTGGCTCAGATGTTTTCTTTGGGCCACTGTGTTTAACAGCCATCAGTGGACCACGAGGTCCTCAAATGTTTGTCTGGATCATTTTATACATTTGCCTCCCATGCCTTTCCCTGGATAATGTGGTCAGTAATTCAGCCACACGTTGTGAAAACCAGTGTCCTTGTGTTTGCTTTCTCCCTGAAGAGACAGCACATTCCAACCCGGTCAGAATTCCCAGTTTTTACCTTGTTGAGGCACTGAAGTAAAGCTGAGATTGTACCTAAACATGGTTTTGCTGTAGCAAGGCTGTTATTTTGGAAAATCAGGATTCTCTGAGGGTTGAATCTCCTGCTGGTGAGACTGGACAGCTGGTCTCAAGCTAGTCAGTGAATTACTGATAAGGAACAGAATCAAATATAAATTTTGGAACTCAAGCATTAAAATGTTTTAAAGGAAGCCTGGCAGCAAACACAGGAATTGCTCAGTGTTTCCATGGTTTGTCACCTGGACCAGGCTGGCCTATTTACAGCAATCCCAGTTTCTGCTGGGAACATTCAGAACACACAAAATCCCAAGAGCCTGGAGGCACAGACAGCCAAAATACACCAGTGTGGGCAGAGCTTCGGCATCAAACACCCTGTTTATGTTTCCATTAGATAAACACATTATCCAGCAGTTCCAGTTCTTTCTTTATCTAGAACTTTGCTTTCAAATACAAAATGCAAGAAGAAAATCAAATCCATCTGCCCTGTCTCAGCCTTTGTGAACTGCACAGGTCGCTCAGCTGCCTGACCAGGTGTGTGATGGGAAATGAGGGACAGGATGTAAATAAATTATTTTTTGTCTAAATGACCTAAATTATCAGAGCTGAACTGCAGGCAGACCAAGATCTGTGTTAATGCCTTTATGTTCATTACCTCATGCTTGCCCCAAGCTTTGGACATACAAAAGCAAAAGCCTTTTCAACTTGAACTAAAGGGTTTATATTTTATATAATTTCTAGCACTGGGAAAGATTTTTTTATGTCCCTCTGATGCTGAATTAAAAATAGAATAATGACACACAGCTTGGAACACAGATTCTATATTTGTCTTTGAAGCATTTCCCCAGCACACCAAAAAATAACATTTATTACTTACCAGAGCACAGTCACGTTCTCCAGAGATCCTGCTGCCCTGTCTTGGAGCCCATCATTAGGGAAATCAAAGCCACCATCAACAGATTGTCCAAAATACTGGAGTCCTGAAGAAATTCCAGAGGCTTTTACTCTCTAAAACAGGGGGGAAACATCAACAAATAGAAGTCAGGATCTCTCCCCAGTCCCAGGGAAAATACAATTCTCTTCATGAGGCTGCTGTGGGGGTGATTTTGTAACACCCCTGAGATGCAAAATACTGACTCTTAACATCCTGTAATGGAAAAGGCTGTTCTGGAGCAGCACCTGAAGCTCCTTTGCCTCACCAGGCAGGTGAATAATTAGGAGTTAAGGAGCAGCTTCTGCAGAAACCTATGGGGTGACACAAACCATCTGCAAATGTGTCACCCCAATGAAATGTGCACGTCCTCCCCCCAGCCTCTTCCTACAAAAACACCAGTTTTTCCCTCTCAAAGTGCACTGCAGCCAGTTCCCAACAACACACCTACCTGGGAAACAGAGCCCTTGATCTTGTCTTTGTCACCATTAAAGATGGAAGTGCTGCCAAAAGAGGAATGGTTTGAAAGCTGGTCTTCAAGGGGGGCTCCAGCTGCAGTATCCTCATATCCATCCCCACTGGTGTCAACACAAACCTCGCCCAGGGACAGGTCACCTGCACATTGAAATGGTCTTTCAAGGTGAAAGAATGAGTCTGGAAAACACTGAAGACAGAAATCCTTTTACAGCAAATGTAACATAACTCTTACATTGAAAAAACCCCCATAAAATACAGTCTTTTCTTAAATCAACAGCAGCTGAGGGGATCCCCAGCCTGTTCCACACAGAAACCATTCCGTGTCCTCCTCACCCTGTGACAGGAATAAACCACGAGAGGGTGCACGTTATTCAAATCCTGACATGCCCAGGCTGGGTTTTTTCCAACCATCCTGTGAGTGCCCTGAGCAAATCCTAGCAGTGCACCAAGGAGGGTTCCCTCCTGGTCTGCTGCTAAAGTTCACTTCTTACTCAAAATCACACAATTAACTTATACCCTGGGTGTTGTGTAACAGATCCTGCAGCCAGGGCTACACAACACTTGTTTTCTCCATGTCCTGGGAAGCAAAGCTTCAGCAGCTCCCCTTGCACACATGTGCTGCACAGAACACTTGGCAGGGCAAGGGCTGCACTAAAAACCTGTCTGTGTCCAGGCATAAACCAGGATTTTGCCACTCTGGGATAAGAGCACACCTTAAGTCCTGAACAGTTTTATTTCTTGTACCGAATAGTTTCATTTTTTTTCTTTCTCTTTTATTTCCTGGTGCCTCGGGCAGAGCGCTGGCTGCAGCCCGCAGTCCTCTACCATACAGGGAGAGCACATCCAGCGGGAGCACAAAGCAGGAATGTTTTCTCTGTCACTGCTTAGGCACGGCTGGAAAATCCCCAACATGGAGTGTTTACGCTACCAGTGTTTTTACCTCTGTCTCCAGGCGATGGACGTAAACCCTTCCTTCTTCCCCCCGATCAAACGGAGCTCCAGCAAGGAGAGGATCTGTCACCCCATCACAGTTCACATCAAGTGGGCAGAGCTCAGACCCTAAATAAGATCCAACCTGTGCTCCAGAAAAAGACAAGCAGCCCTTTCACTGGAATTCTCTATATATAGCTGTGTAGGATTGGTGTCCTTTGCAGCAGAGTAAGGCAATTTTTAGAACAAAACATCACATATCTACTTATATGTGGATCATTTCCTATTATTTATTTTATTACAGCCATCCTCAGGGACAGATCCTGTAACCAGTTTAGCAGCAACAAAATCATTATTCAACAATTTGACAGCGGAAAAAGAATAACAAAGCTGACGACCTCCCTCCCTACAAACCATGAGAACAGAACATAAATACAGCACACCCCAGGCAGAGACATTTTTTCCCGGTCTTTTTCCAAATTTCATGATTCCTTCAGGTACTTGCTGCAGGGGCAACACACACTGCAGGCTGGAAGGGATGAACAGAGAGCAATTGCCTCTGGCACTGCAAAGCAGGTTGGCACAGGGCAGTGTTACCTGGCTCACAGCTCCTGCAGCCTCTCCCGGACTCTGGAGTGGTTCCTCCAGCTCCTGCAGGACACTGGAGACACACAAGGTGCCTGCCCAGCACCAGAGCAGCAGCTGCAGCCCCCAGCTCAGTGCAGGAGGTTTTTAGCAGAACTGGATCAGCATTGTCTTTGCAGCCAAAGCTGCTGAATGGTCACCAGGCCTCTCAGCAGCCACTGCTTTCCCTTCCTGACAAGGACAGGGATCATTCTTGTCCTGGATGGACCAAGGTTTTGTGCCAGAGGACTCCAAAAGAGCAAAATTATTTTATCTGCAACACAGCTGAGTCCCTGACTTGTGTGTTGGGGATGTGAGCACCAGCAAAGCCAAAGCTGTCAACTGGAGATGGATCTTCCAGTGGAATAGAGACGTGTTTCTCTTTACCCAGACAGTCTAAATTTCCCAAGAATTCTCAGAGGAGAGTGCAACAAATCACTTTTTAGCTACCTCCAACTCTCATCCTTTAAGGACTCCCTATGTTAGCATTTGACAACCATCCTCACAGTCCAGAAATTCTGTAACACTCCACATCTCACAAATCCAAACTAAAAAAAAAAAAAAATATTATGTTAAAAGAGGAAGCAAAAAAACCACTCTTTGCACTCAGATTTAGTAACAGTTCTGTGCCAGCCACAGTCACGTCTTTCTGAGCCTTTGCCTGGTCCTGCCAGGCCCCACTTTTTTTTCATCTGCTGAAGCAGATGTGAGTTTGCAAAGTGGAAATTTTCTTTTAAAATGTCTTCCCCCCCCAACTTTATTTTTGTTTTAGTCCCAGAGCAACAAATGAAATTTCTTAAAGACCAAAAGCAAGAGGCAGCTCCAGGAACGGTCCAGCTGCAAAATGCACCAGCTGCAGCCCTTCAGACCCTGTGCAGCTTGTGGGACTTACAGAAAGCATCTGTTCTTTGTCGGGGCCCTTGGGCTGTCACATTTCAAAGGCTCCCTCTGTGAGCTACAGAGGCAATGGAAAGTATGTTCAGTTGCAAGTGGGGTCATGAAGAGATGAAGAGAGAGGGAATCAACTCAGACGTGGATACACCTCCCCTTGCTGGCTCCAGCTTCAGAGCAGGCTTTGGAAAAATGGGAGGGGGGGGGAAATCCAACAGCAAACTAAAATGTGCAAAACATCTGAGGAACAGAAAAGTCTTGACTCCACCTCTGCCCCTGAGGAAAACGGCCTTGTGGGGGATTAGGAGCCACACAAAGCAGACATGGAGTTTCTTTGAAGAAAATTGCACAGATAAGCTGTGAGATAGATCACTGTGAGATGGGAAGCACTTGGAGCCTTCTGGAGAAGGCACAGGGAGCAGTGGACAGGCAAAGATTGCTCATGTAAAGTCTGGAAGCTCAAGGTCCACATTCCTATCCCACCCTGCCAGGAGCCAAGCAGCTCTGACTAAAGCACACAGGAGAGGGTTGGAGAATCCCTGACCCTGTGTGGAAAGCCCTGGGAGCTGCTGGTGCCTTTTCTTCGTGGCATGGCTGGGCCTCCAGAGTCTCTGTGGCTCAGACACACAGAGCAGACAGAGAAGAGAAACTGCAGCTGTTCCTTCACTGATGTCTGTGAAAGGTTCCTGCTTTGCCAGAGCCCTGCAAACCCTCCCCATCTGCCCAGGAAGGGGTTCACATGCAGGTGGGTTCAGCTGTCACAAGAGGTACAAGGGAGAGGACAGTTCATCTGTTCATAATTTCTCATGTAAATGACTGAAGTGTTTCCTGACAAAATATTATGATCTGTTAAGGGTGGATCCCAAAATCCTTCTGGGCCTTCAAAGCTATGAGCCAGCTTGTAAGTCCTTCCTCTTACCAGGAACAGCAGACATGCAACAAAACAAATCCAAGCCAACCTTCCTGTCTGTGATGGGACCAAACTGGGAAGTGGTTCAGCTGCTGAAACCAAAGGGGAGCCTTGTGCACTGGGAACACGGAAAACTGGGCAGCTACTGATGGTAATCTCCACAGGGCTGACTTATCCTCACTGCAGAGAGGTGGCAACTCCTCAGAAATCCCCTTTTTTCCACAGCACATCAAAGAGCTGGACAACGGCCTCCCACCAACTGGACATGTCTGTTTGCTGCATGGGCCTGTCCCTGCCCATCATCCTTCATCCATGAGCTCAGCAGGCCTGGGACTGGTGGGCTGTGGTGGGACTGGGGAGCACAGGGAATGCCAAGCCCTGTTTCATAGTAGAACATTTTTGATGCAGATCAAAAGATAAACGAGCGCTGCAAGCTTAAGGAAGGGATTTAAAGAGAAAGAGGCTGAGGGAATGGCTGAAGAGGCAGGTTATGCTGGAAGCAAGCTGTCACAGCCCACAGCTTTCCAGAACTGCCAGCAAGCAAGATTTCTGTTTTGTTATTTATCAGGACTCCAGACAGGGGTGGCAGATCTGATCCTGCATTCTCTGAGATTCTCAAAGTGTCCCTACCACAGCAAAGCACCCAGCCCAGCAATAGATTTATCACATGCCAGATGATCCTTTTGTGCAGTATGAGCACCTTGCCAAATCTTGGGAACACTTAGGACAAAGCCATAGATGGGAAAAGCAGCTTCACAAAGCAAGAAAACAACAGAAGCTGGAGAGGGAAAAGTCATTTACCACTCAGAGCCCCAATGGGGTGAAGCTGCAGGGGAATTGCCCAGCATGGGGGAAGAGCCCATTTAAGTGCAAGGAGGGAGGTTTAAAGCAATGCTTCTGCTGCCAGTCACGTGCAGGCAGTGAGGATTAGGATGGTTGTCTCCAAAAGACAAACCTCCAAGCCTCACTCAGAGTAGAAATGAGACAGAGATCTCAAGTTGCATAGTTTATCCTGCTGAAGGGAAGGCCAACACTCAGAGGCTGCAGCTTTCCTGGGGATATCACTAAGGAAGGTGCATCCAGTGCAGCAGCAGCTGCTCAACGCTCAGATGGGGCTGCACAAACTGACAGGAGGTCATGAAAAACAAGTTAACTGGCACAGAAGTGAGGGCAGCGCAGCACTGGGGGAAATGTCATCAGGAATTTGACAAGGCCTGATAGTCCACACTGATCACCCCTCCTCCTGCTTTTTGAGAAAGACTGAAACACTAAAAATATATCCAAGGATGAATATTTTCAATGAAGCAAACTTGCTATATTGACAGTTTACAGAAATATTACATGTTATTATATTTAAATATAGTGAAAAGTGAGACAGCTCGTTTTTATCTCTTTTCCACAGAGTTTAGGCCGCCCCTCCTGCCTGGGGCAGGGTGCACGTCACAAGAAGCAATGAGGTCCTTGCAAACATTTGTAGCAAGACAGGATGCCAAGGTTGCCAAGACTGACAGGAAACGTCAACCACACAGTAAGTTTTGGCCCATCAGCTTCTCAGAGCCATGAGCAGGATTTTGCTGCTGTTTATGACAGAGACAGAGCAACCTGGGAGAGACAGATGTCTCCGAAATTCACCGTGTGAACTCACAGGTCCGGGAAATCCACATCACTTTTTGTGCTTTTAAGCAAATGTGCACATGGTGCAAAGAGTTTCATTCCAATACTGTAAAATGGGGATTCTGATGCGGACTGACCACAGAGCACTGCAGGTGCTGACACAGACACTCAGAGCAGCTCTTGCTGACTGCACACTGAGTATTTGTCCACTCGGGCCTCACACCAACAGCGCTTTGCACAGAAGCCAACTCCACCCTGAGCAACTTTTTATGACTCTACAGCAATTTTTATTCCAAAGCACTTCAGTGCAGTCTCTTGTGACAAAAGAATAAGTCGACCCACTCTTTTCTAGGTCACTCCATCAGCATTATTCCTGTACAGCTCAGGGAGCACTGCCTTCCCAGAGACCACTCCCCACTGCCCAAGGAGCTCGCTCTTGTATCTTTAGACATAGTAGTAAGAAAGTGTCAGGCAGAGAAAGTTGAGTAAAAATAGTTTCTTCAAAGGAAATTAATGATTAAAGTGCATAAATGTCTGTAAAGCCACAGGCTGAACCACAGTCCTCAACAAAATGCACTTTAATACTGATAATGCCTTCAATTCTTCCAGCTGCTATAGGAAGAACTGCTCCCTTGGAGATGGGAGCAAGGTTGCAACTCAGAAAACCTGTTAAAGATCTCTAGTTTGTCCCTGCAGAGGCATCATCTCTGTTGCTGATGGCTGGGGCTGCAGGAGTGACTGCTCCTCTGAGGCAGCTGATCTCAGAGGTTTCTGTGGTGTCCGTTTCCACGATCTCGTCTCTGCAGCAGGAGACACAGGAACGGCCCTTCATCAGCAGGAAGCTGACAAAGGGACCCAGTTTAGAAGGGTGCAGGTTTAGGGAACACCCAGCACACACCAGATAATGTTTCAAGCACTGCACCCTCCCCAGTCCTAGAAAACTGGCGTCCAGGAAGAACCTGTGCTGCAAGAGCAGGAGGTTGTGTTCAAATCCAAGCTCTGCCAAGCTGAACAAAATATTTCTAGAGAAAGTAACAGCTCTCTGTTTGCCACAGAGTTGCTTCCCAGGTGTAACAAGGGAAGCAAACAGAATGATCTCAGGCAGAATTTGACGGAGTTGTCAGTGTCAATGCCCAGACTCACGCTCTGAAAGCCCTGTGATTTTAACACTTGCGGTACGAGCAGGCCTAAATTTTACCACTTCTATAAAACAAGCAGTGTTTCCTGCCCATTTCTACCAGAGGCAAGTAGGAATGGCATCTTCTTTATTCTCACTGTTTGTTCCCAAACCCTGACCAGATCCATACCCACACTAAATCTTTATTTTCCCAGCTCACAAGAGATGCTGTGACAAAGCAAATTCATAAGCCAGTTGGCCAGTCTAAAATCTCTCTTATCGAAGACATAGTAACTTGCCAAGAGTAGTTGCTGAGCAGGAAGCTAAAAGGATACTGAAGACCTTTCTTCATGATTTAATTTACCTTCTGGATTTATTTCTGAATCACTGGTGTTTCCAGGGTCTTCCTTCAGAACTCCCACATCCTTTGCCCAATCTGTCCATTTAATTTCCTCCACTCTGGAGAGACAAAATGCAACAGCCACTGATGCATGGAGCACAGCATTTCAATCCAGATCTCACAGTTCCAACCCAGCATCCCAACCAAGCCCATCCTGCCAATACAATCCTGATGGTTTGGCTGCAGCAACAGCACCTTACAGAGCTTTTCTTTGAGTACATCTTCTGTAGTCTAAGCTCCATGAAGTAAAATATCTTCTCTCACTGCATGTTATAGGTTGTTTGTTTTAAAAAACTCCAGTTCCTTCAGTCCAGGTTCTTAATACAAAGGTGACAATGCTGGCAGCTCATTTAGCTCTCAAACATCCAGCCTGGCAACTACCAACCAATCTGCATGTACCCAGGAATATGTGGTTGAGTCAGTGCTGAAATTCCCTGTGGTTGTTCAGGGTTACCAGGCTGTGAATCATGGGAACCCATTGCTAGGCTGGAGTGTAAAGGATATGTCTGTCTTACCTGAAACACCACCTCTCATCTTTCTTATTGAGCCCCACTGACATGAAGCAGCCAGATCTCCTCTTCCCACCCTGGCGCCATAGCCAGGCCTTCTCTATTTCTAGAATAGCAATAGCCCTCTGCAAGAAGAAATCCATGTCAGAGAGATAGTAGGGCATTTACAGAGCCCGGCCCTTCTTTTCCATTAAATCTTCTCCAGTCAGCAACTACTTTGACTTGGAGAATCACTTTGGAACCCAATCCCAAAGTGCTCCTTTGCTCAATGGTACCAGTCAGTCTCTCAAGCTCCTTGTGCACAGGGATCATGCAAAGAGCAAGAGTTGTAAATACATCTAAAAATGATGTCGGGATGTACCCCCCAGAGTGACAAATTTACAGAAAAGACTTATGTAAAGGTTTAGGACAAAAAGACAGGCACTGCCATGTCTGATTTTGTGAGACTCAAGCAGAACTTTGGGCCTCACCTGCAGCTTCCAGACGCTCTTGCTGTAACCAGAAATGTCTGTGACAGTCTCACTCATGAGGGCAATCAGCATGTTGAGCAGCAGGATGTAAGTGAGGATCACAAAGAGCAGCAGCAGGAGCATGACAAAATATCTGAATCTGGCATGTTCCTGGAAATCCAGGTCGCCCATCCCGATGGTGATCTTGAAGAGCTCCAGGGAGACGCTGAGCAGCCCCCCGTACATGGCGTGGCTCCCCGTGCTCTCAAGGTGAGCCAGGGACTTGTTCTGGGAGACCGAGGGAGCGTCGCCCATCAGAGTAACCAGAGCTGGGAGAAAAACAGAATTTAGGTTCTCCTCAGAAAAATCCACCCCTTGCAGCCCAGCCCACAACGTAACACTGAGCGAGGGCTCACCTGCAGCAAAGCCGAAGAGGAAGATCATGTACACCAAGAGGAAACGCAGCAGATCCCTCATGATGGTCTGAAACACAAATCAGGAGGAAGTGCTGTTCTTTATCTTGCATGAAATCAGCAGGCTGATCCCCTTTTCTCATACATCATAACCAACCCCCAGGAACAATACCGAAAGCAAGTTGGAAAGTGCTTCTGTCCAGTTTAAGAAACTACTCATTTATGTTAAATTAATTCCTCCATTAAGTAACATCATTGGTAGCTTCATCTGACAGTACTAAGTGGATTTATCCATTGTTATGTTTGTATGAATAGGTTCTTTGAAATGAATCAACATCCTGTCAGTTCCTCAGTACAGCTTTTTCCAAATTGTTGCAACACACACGTCCCTCTCTTTTCCATCTCCATTGGGTTTGCACAAGCAGTGATCAGAATTCTTCCATGGCACCTCGTTTCACCTCTGCTTTGCCTTTCTAGTCCCTGACTCCCCTATAGACCTGGAAACACTTCCCAGGCTAAGCCTAACCGTTCCAGGGAACTCACACTGGTTTTCCCTGCTAGTTTTGAGCTGTTTTGTGACAAACAGGTGTCAGCTGCTGTCACCTGCTCTGTTCAGTGAGAGTACAATAGTGGTTTACTGCAGCTGTACTTGAAGGTGCTGATCTAATCTCTTGCAATATCTGTGCTTCCATGGTCAGGACATTAACTCCATTTATGGATTTCATGGTGCTGAGAGAAGGAAAGCAATCACAGGACTTCTATTAGTTGCTCACACCCAAAAGGTTTTCATGCAGAGGTTCTCCTCCCCAGCACTGACCTTCTGTATCATGACACTGTAGATCCCAGTGCGCTGGAAGCCCCGGGTGTAGTAGAGAGTGTTCACCCACCCCAAAAGCAGGGAGAACACCATCACTGCCACATAGTTTTCTGAGCTGGCACCATACAGGACTGCTGACAGCAGCAATGAGAACGCCTGGATGAAGCTGGAGACAAACAGAATGACACAGTGGTCACCTCACCTCAACAGATCTGATCTCTTCCCATTGCAGATCTGTTCTGGTTTTCAATGAAAAGAAAATTTTAGGAGGCTACAAGGAGCCTATGAATGGCAGATAATCAGAGTTTATATAGAATCAGATAATGGTTTGGGTTGGAAGGGACTTTAGGGATCATCTATTTCCAGACCTACAAATTGTTGCTGTTTTGTTATAAACTGGTTAATCTCACAATGGGGAAACTCTGAACTGCTTGATGTAACTCACATAACTGGTATTAAACAGGGAAAAAAAAGGTAACACAGAACACAGGTCCACATCCAGGCATATATACATAGATTCACATTCCTCCTCAGAAAACTTGGAAGTTCTTTTCCTCTCAACTAATTCTGAGCCACAGTGACAGTGTGACTTTCTAACAAATATATGTTCTTAACTGTGGAATAATTGAGGATCTGACCTTCACAGACAGACCTTGCCCACGAAAGTTCATCACAACAAAGGGTTAGGACAAGAGGTAGAAGTGAGCAGGGATGGGAAGAGACAGTGTCAGAGGATCAATGTTTCCTGCTCACCACCCCTCTAGCAATGTTAGAGACACCCAGCAGAGAACCAATGATGTCACCAAACTTTCACTGTGCAAAAACCCCTGCAGGGACATACATCAGGATCTCAATGCAGCTGTCAGAACACATGGTCTTCAGGGACTGGCGTCTCCTCCTCAAGTACAGACTCTGGGAGAGAAAAATCAATGGGAGCCATTCATCAAAACCAGGGCAGGTTAGAGAGTGATCACACACAGCCTATGGCTCAGGGGGAAGCTTTGCTCCATGAGCTTCTCTTTCATCTTCAAGATCCCAAATTTCAGTTAGTCATGCTTCTAAGATGAAGAAAGGCCTTATTTATAAAGGGCAAGGATAAACAAGGGCTGAATCATGGCTCAGCCCCATGTCCTTATTAATAGACTGCATTAAATGCCAGGGATGCATTTTGATACCATAAATCACAGAAGTCTCTCAAAATTATTTGCTGCTGTGAAACTATGATTCCTCTTGCCCAGCAACCTGTCTTGTGCCACCCCTGTCACTGCTAGATCCCACTGACACTACGTGTCCTAGAGCAGAATTCCCTCCTGCCATCCTCTCCTGCACATCCTGGTGTCAGGAGAACTGAATCTGCTGCCACCATGTCAGTGACAGTTCCCTTTTTTCCTTGCTTTCTTACAATGAAACTAGGCCAGAGACCCCCATACCTGAGCAAAGATCAGATAGATGCCTCCTAACAAGATAATGATCAGTCCAGAGACCCACAGGAAGCCTCCAGCCGTGAATTCCACTGGAAATGAAGGCTGCAAGATAAAAACAAAACCACCCAAACCTGTGAAGACAGGCAGAGGCAGTGATGATAACCACACATAAGCTTTTAAACTCTGCTCCATCCATCCAGGCCCTTCCAGATAAAAGACTGGACCCACCTTTACCCGTAAGGGCTGATAGTAGGCAATGGCTGTAAAGATGATCATGAACGACAAGTATGAGACAAAACTGAAGTAGAACCTCTTGGAAGCAAAAGTCTCCCATTTTTGCTGAAGCAGTTTGTTCAGTGGCTCCAAAACCACCATCTTGTACCGGTTCTATGGGAAAACAAACAGCAAAAATGGACCTGTGTGTCAACAGCAGTGAAAACTCAGCAGAGGATTGTCTTTTTCAGTGGCTCCAGCTGGAGAATCACTAAGGGTTTATTCAGTCAGGCCTTGCAGTATGAAAGAAATCAACCATCCCATAAGACACTTGGCTTGGCTTCATCAAGGTATTTGGACACACCCAGACTTAGGACAAGCAAAGAATCAAAAATTGCCCTCGAATTATAGGTGATCAGAGGCAGGCCAAGCAGACTCTAAATAATAAAATCTGCAAACTTTCCCCTTATGCATTTCTTTTTCAGAAAAATCATCATCTGAAACACCAGATTAGCTCAAAGTGATTTGTGTAATTACGCAGCAACATTGTGGAAGGACAGAAGAAGGTGCTGCTGTGTGACTTTCTGTGAAGCCCTCACCGGGGTGTCGCTGCTGTAGGCCAGGATCTCCAGCACAGAGTTCTCCTCGAAGCTGTCCAAGGAGGACAGGTCATAGAGGGACACGTGGATGGGGCCATAGGTCCACTCGGTGAACTTGCGGGACAGGTGCCGGTACACGGGGTCCTTGATCTCCCTCTGGATAATGTGCCTGAAGATCTGAAGAGAGACCACGGGCACAGAAAAACATGCATGTGATGAAGGTGCAGAAGGACAGAGCTGTACCCAAACCACCTTCCCCTGCAGCACACCTGGATTTGTGCCCTACATGCCTGGACGTACCAAACACCAGGATTTGGCTACGAGCAGGCAACGAACTACATCTTGTATCTGCTGTTCCAGGAGTAGAACCAGATTCAGTCCAGACCAGCTGTCCTGGGTGGGACAGAGAGTAGCCAACTGAAGCTCTACAGGACACTCAGTGACTTGGAGGTGACCTCCTTGACCCCTGTCAGCAGCGTTACCACAGTTGGGGTACACGATGCTCCTCCCTCAAACCCCACTGCTATGAGGGTGCACGTTACACTCTCCCTTATTCAACCCCAGGGTTTCCCTCTGGTTGTCTTTACCTCCACTTTGCCTGTCTTGGCAGCGAGCTGCAGAGGGTTTAATCCATCATAATTCACTATCTCCTCCAGTTTGCACGCTGGGTCAAGCTTCACACCTGCCTTCAGGATCTCAACATATGTTGTGCTCACAAACTTGGTGTTCTCCTCAGTGTCATCTGCAATCATCACCAGGGCATGGAGGACTGTGTTGCCCTGTGTGTCCTGCTCCTGGAGCCTGGCTTTCTGGTGGGGATTGTTTAGAAGATAATCCACCACATCAAGTTGGTTGGTACAAGCAGCCAAGGAGAGGGGAAGTTCACCTGAAGAGATCAGGACACAGTATTTGGAGAGGAAGCAGAAAGGGGTGGAAAAGAATTATATTTTAAAAAAATAATAATTATAGGAAAACATATTTAGCCTAGAGTTTTATCACTGGAACACAGAACAAGTTCTTTCTCAGTGCCTCTAGATTCAGAAAGTGTTTTGCAGTAAACAATTACTCTTTAGTTCTAGGGGCAGCTGAAACACTTTCCCAGACCTCTAATTTGGCTAACCTAACCAAGTACTGGTCTCTATCTGAAGCCCCTCAGGTGGGATTAAACACATAAAACCAAAGATGATGGCAAATACTAATTGGACACCCCAGATGTGAAAGGATCCTGCCATTCAAGTAAGTCAAGGGCTTGACTAAAGGACATTGGAGATGGCAACTCCTACACAGAGGGGCAAACCCAACTAGAATTAGTAAGATCACATATGGTATGGCAATAAAGAAGGGAAGGAACGTGTTCCACACTGACTCACCAAAATAAAAGTAAACTCCTTCTTTCTTCTTCCTGAAGAATTCCCCGTAGGCTCTGGCATGGACATCAGCTCCATGCTCTACCAGGAGCTTCACTAAAGGGAGGTTCCTTTTCTCTATGGCAATGTGCAGTGCTGTCTGGCCTGAGGAAACAGGAAAACTTGTCACACCGTGCCCCTCTCAGAGGACTTGAGCAAAAGCTGCATGTTCTGCACAGCAACTGCAGCCCCAGAGCTGGGCAGGGCTGGGGGGCAGCTCAGGACTTTCAACAACAGTCCTTGGAATGTTGCAGGCACTGGGGCAGAAGACAAGCCTCAAAACTACCTGAAATTCAACACAAGACCAGGCAATTACCCCTGCCTGGCACTGAGATCCCAAGGAGCCATGAGAAGATTAAGACAACCACACATGTACGTGGCCGTGCTGCACGTTTGCTATTGAAAGCACAACCCAAAGAGCTGAACTCACATAATAACGATACATTATTTCTTTCTCATTTTTAGAATTGCTTTTTATGCTTTCCCAAGCAAATCCTCTCATTTCTTGGGTTATTAAACATGTACCATTTCTGTTTCACAGACCAAGAATGAAGCTGGCAAGCAGGGTATAATTCAAGGCTGAAGAAGATGCAGCAGCAGAATCAGAAAATGAAAGGTGAGTGGGCTGTTACTGTAACTGCACCATAACTCTGGATCTGCAGTGCTGAATAAGCTCCAATTCCCTTCTTTTTCCCTGTGCCTGCACATCTCACCTGTCTAATGGGGAAGCTTCTCTGCCACAGCACCACAACACAAACCTTACCTCTGTAGTAGCAGTCAGAGCACGACACATTGACAAGCGGCCTGGGATTCTGTGTCTTTTGGTCTATTTCCAGCAAGAGTGGGATTGTGTCATTCTTCCCATTTTTTAAGTTCAACAGGGCTTTCATTAAGCAGGTCTTCCCAGTCTTTGCATCTGGTAGAAAGAGAGTATTGAATGGGTTGTGTGTGTACTTTGCACACAGCTGTATGACTTGATTCAGAACTTAAACTGCTCCGTAGGACCAAAGACAATCATTATTTTAAAGGTTTTATCAGCATTTTTAGTCTGTACTAGAGGCAAAAACCTTAGGATATATTTAATTAACGGCATTCTCCATCCTCAGGTGAACATTAGAAAAGAATAGACAGAAGGCTGGAGAAAGCAAACAACCATGAGCAGATTCCCCTGCTTTCTGCCTCTGCTAACCCTGTTCATGGAACACTGAGCAGGAATCTACCTGTGTATTCGGAATCAGTGAGAAATTTGGAGGTCCTCCTTAAGTACCCCAGCAAACCATCCAGTGCCTCGGGGGTGCCCCTGGTGACTGCGCTGAACAGACGGTCCCTGTCAAAGCGATTTGGGTCCTTTGGACTGTAGGAAAAGTGCCAAGTGTTAGGAAGTTCTGGAGAGCAGAGACAGGAGTGTACCGTGAGTCCTAGAGGGACAGTGTAAGAAAGGAGGGAGGGAGCAAAGTTTGTTAGAAAATAAACCCAAGTATTTTATTTTTGAGTCCAGGGAAAAATAGAGACTGTTATTTCCCAGAATTCTCTTAAGTGGCTGCTCTTTCCATCAGTTGGAGCTCTTCCCAGATCCAGTCTGATGTGCAACTCTGGCACACATCCAGAGCTCAAAGAGAAGCCCAAGATAGCTGCAGGACCAGAGTCAGGCCCATCACATGGTGGAAGCACTCTGTGAGCTGGTTTACATCCCTCCCTGGCAAGAACAGCTCAGCTGGACAGAGCTCCACGAGAAGCTGCTCTGACGCCCATCGTGGCTTATTAGTGTTAGCTCAGATCTACCCAAAATACACCCCAATAGGTGAGCACCTTCCAGGGGCAGCAGGAGAGGCCTAATAGATCCCCTTTCTGCTTTTAATGCCCTCCCACCAGATGCCTGTAATGTTCCTACATTGCCAATTTAAGTTCAGACTTGGCAAAGTCTATCGGCCCCCATACAGGGCAGGGATCAGTACAGATCACCCGGATCACCCCCTTCCAATACCCAACAGTTACTCACTTGCTGACAAGTCCTGGCCGATAATTCAGATTAACCTTGATTTTAGGAGCAAATTCACTGCTCTCCTTTTGGTAAGGTGTCTCCAGGGGTCGTGGCTCTCCTTTCTTTCCAGGCCCGGATCTTTCTTCCTTTTTACTGGGTGCAGGTTTATCTTCCTGGACACTGTCATCAGTTTCTAGCAACCCTATGAACCTGTTCCTCTGACCTGGGCCAGGCTGCCCATTTGTGAAGTTATCCATTTCCAGGAGAGATGGTCTTGCAGGTCAACCAAGACGTTCCCTGCTGGGGCACTAAACCTGTGAGGGAGGGGGAGAATTAACAGTTTGATCACAAACCCAGAATGTGTTCAGTGGGACACAGTTCCCAGGTCCAGTGTTCTACAGTTGACTATGTGTCCCTTGAGAGGGAGATTCAGTAAAACTCCATGCAGTAGCAGTATTTGAGTAAAGGATCAGGGTCTTGAACAAAATTCCACTGGAGAAGTTCAAAAGCAGTTCATGAAATACAGGCTGCAAACTTGTCTGCAGCACATCTGAACCCCCTTTGTGAGATGAGATGACCTCACCTGTTGGCAGCAGCACAGGTTCCTTACATAAAAGGCAAGGAAAGTGGCTCTTTAGGAGACTATGATCACTGTTCTTGTCTCAGGGCAACCAACACAGGCTGCTCACCAAGTGGCCAAAATGATAAGATTCACTGTAGGCCTTCCTTGGAACAGTGATAAGTTTGTTCGTGTCCCCCGTTGGGGAGCACTACACTATTTATACAGGGAAAACATGTGCACAAATTGTGTTCCCCTCGTGCATTCTGACATTCCATCCTGAGGCAAAATGAGTGGGTTCTCCCCCAATCTTTGGAGGTGTTGGCTCTCCATGAGAGCACAGGCTCTGAACTCCCAGCTCCATAGCACAGGCAAACACACTGCCCAGCTGCCCTGGGGACACTCCCAGCCCTGGGAGCCTGCAAAGAGCACAGCTTGACCCCAACCTGCTGCACAGAGAGCATCAGTCTCAGCTCCTTTCTCTCATCTAATATGCCCTGAACTCTTTTCTGACTCTTTTAAGACAACTCTTCACATATATCTGGATGTATCTCAGACCACACCCAACACACACTGTCTGAAGTCAGTGTGACTGCAGATTCACAGTTTTAATCAAACATCCACAATTACCAACCTGCAGTGGAGTTTTTATTAATAACTCTGTCTCCTTCCCATGCACTCCCTCCAAATGGTTAACAGGTTTTCTCTGAGGAGAAATCTCCCTTGCTGGGACTACAGCCAGACTCCATAGCCTGTACCAGCAAAGAGGTAAATGGACACAGCATAAGCAATTTGGCTTAGATCAGGGTGTGAAAAAACACAGTTCTTAGGCAAAAAACAGCCACAAAGCATCTTTATGTGACTCACAGCAAGAAATCCAAGGGCTGATTTCAAGACAAACCGTTATGATAATTCAGACATTCAGTTTAGTCTGCACTCTAATGACAAACATTCCTCTGCACTCACAGGCAAACACCCCATAATGCTGTTTCAGACTCACTTCCTTCCCCAGAACACTTACTGGTACGTTTGCCGATCCTTCAGAGGGCTATTTGTACTTCCATAATAGTTTGCTTGTGCTTTGCTGTCTTCCATTCCCCCACATCATTCCTCAGCTGCAGTTCCCATCTCTCCACAGCGCTCGGGAGAGTTATTTACTGTCAGTTTTGTACAGACAGACCGTCTGGTTTAAAAGCAAGAGCAAAACGGTCCTGTAAAAAGGACCCTGCACCCACTTTGTGTGTCCCTGGGAAACTCAGGGAGCACTCTCTGCTTGCCAGCTCAACTTCTACTTCTCCACTCAAGAACTGAGTTATTTCTCTCTGAGACCCCACCAAGCCCTTTTGAGAAGTGCAGCACCAAGCCCTGCTGTCAGAACAGGAAGAGCACAGCACTTACCCCAAGTTGTTGCAAGCTCCACCCAAGAACAGATCTGACAAGGAGTCCCAACAGAGCCTTCAGAGGGTAAATAATCTCTCAGTAGAAACCAAGTCCAATACCAATAAGTGTTAATAAGCATGAAAGCAGACCCAAAATTATTTACATCCATGGGTGAGAGTCCTCTTCTTCTGCAGAGAAGACCATGTTCACATTAGCAGTCTGCTAATGGGACAACATTGAACTCCTGGTTGGTGGTGGTCCATGAGAGAATCCAAGGAATAACCACAGATTCCTGTTATTTACTCAACTGTATGGCTTTTTGCAAAGTGAAGGAGGGCTTGCACAGGAAATGACTAGATAGATTTCTCAGTAAAAGAGAGAGCCAATGAGTGCAGTGCTCTTATATGGGAAAGCTGCCTGGCTATTGCAAATTCAGAATGCTTAACCCCTGCCTGCACATCTAGAGCCAACGCCTCGTGGCTCCCAACCACAGCCCTCTCACAGCTCAGGGGACGAGGTGGATTTGCCCCTGACAGTGCCAGAGCTTGTGGTGCAGTTGTGAGGTTTGTCACAGGCTCCCTCAGTCAGCCCCAGGACAAACAAGAGTACATGGAAACAGCTGAGCTCAACTGTTCCTGTGGGAAGCCAGATCTCCTCACACAACTTCACACACCCCAGCTCCGAGGCAGCACAAACTCTGAGAGTAAATAAGGTGACCAGAACGTGACCCTACAAAATCAGCTGCTCATCACAAGCACAGGGAACTGCACAAAGCAGCCCCAGTTCAGAAACACTCAGGCCACTGGTTACTTAATTTGCCTCTAGTGCCCATTTCTTAATGGGCTGATTCTCCAAAGGAGTGCAAATCTTGGAGAGGCTTCTCCTGGGAGCACGGACCGGCCACCCCTACAACTGACTGTCCTTGGGACCATGCACACCCCCCAATACTGCTTCACTTACCACTCACAAAAAGGGACCTCTGGGAGACAGAGGACATCAACCCACACCACATGTTTTAGTTCTTTCTCTCCCTCTCTGAACAGTCCCAAGCAAGCAGCAAGATCATTTCCCACAGCACCAGCACAGGATGACATCCAGCACCTGCTGCCTCAACAGCCTTCCCCAGAGGATGCTGCTGCAAGGATTCTCACCTGTACTCTTGGTGCTTTACAAAGCCATTTATGTGATCTAGAGCTCAATTAGAGAACTTTATTAACCAACAAAATGGTAAAAAGCTCTTCTAATCCACACCTTGACAGCAGGGGCATGTTCCAGGGGAAATCCCAAGAGTTTACTTAACCACTGGTCCTAAAACATTGAGAAGGGGTGTCACATCATGACACACAGAACTCTGGCTATGGCTTCCTTCTTTCAGACACACCACAAGCCAAATGAGAGCCTAAAGCAATCCCCATCCCACAGGACTGCAGGATGCTGTGACGCTTCCAGGAATGTGGTCGTCACCCCTAGGAACATTCCCAGATGGCTTCGACTTTGAGTCAGATGCAGGCTGTGAGACGACCTTCCTATAAATACACCCATTAAATGGCAGGGTGCCTTTTCCTCCTCATGGTCTTGCATGAGATTGCAAGCTTATTTCTCAGATTCCTGTGTTTCAAAATGAAGCTGATCCAGGAACAACGCAAAGCTGCTTCTTCTTTGCATGATGATTTCTTAATGAGTCATTAAGACCCACAGAACAGCCTATAAAGAACAAAGAGAAAAATGCAAGGCAAGATCTCATCTCTCTCATCCTTTTCTCCTTCCAGCCTTGCACTGATTTAGCTCAGTTTGCTTTAGTTGTGTTACATCTAATTTACTGTGATATCAACAGAGATTCAGGCCTGGGAGTTTAGCTCAGACTAATGGGTTTAAATCCTCCTGGGCTTCTCCCCCAGCTTTCATTGGAGGCATCCCACCATTGCAGCCAAGGAATGAAATCAGCCCACAAAAGTGCATCACGGAGTTCTCTCCGCACATCTGGTTTTAATAGCTCACATGGAGGAAGGAGAATGTGCAACTTGCTGGGAAAGGAATCGCTGCCAGCCGGATCCACAGAGCTGCTGGGGAGCTCAGGAACACTGGGATGTACACACACACACACACACACACACTTGTGCTCAGAGGAAACACTTGTGCTTCCATTTGAGAGAAGGGAGAAGCAAAGCAGAAAGAAATCACAAAACCTGCCCAAATGTGTCCTTAGCAGTGACACATCCGAGGTCGGTGATGGGGTTGTGTCACTGCTGAGTTGTTGATGATGCTCAACAAGCATCCAGCCACCAAAATTTAAAATCCTGAGAGCTGTGAGGACTCAGGAGGAAGCCATACAGAGCAGCATGCAGGGAAAATAAAAGCAGCAATTTAATTTCACCTGTCTGCCAGCCTGAATTTTGCTACAGCAGCATGTGATCCTCTTGCTTTTTGAGGCTTTTATGAGTGGGAGCAAGAAGGAATCCCATAATTGCTCAGTACTTATTTTACTGATGAAAATGTGTCTGTTGGTGCTGAGTTTCTCCTGACAGGAGAGACATGTTCTGTGGAAACCTTCAATCTGGGAAGAGAGAAGTCAAACTCCTAAGTGAAATTTTAAGTACATGAATTATTTTTCATTTAATAATATTATCAATCATATTCATAATTATAATTATAGATTATAGATGAGGAAGCACAGTAATTCATGGCAGGAAAAGCAATGACTGGAACCTGCTTAAACAGAAGGCAAAAGGAAGCATGAGGAACATGGTGTTCCATGGAAACAAGCAGATTTTCTAAAATTCATATTCTCTACTCACCTAAGTTTTGACCAAATACTGGCAAACATAATAGTCTTATGATTAAGATCATGTTTTCTGCATGCTGTAAATAGAAGTTCAAAGTCACTTACATGTGTGTGTCATTTAGTCACAGGATTGATCTGTGGCCACCTTCAGGTGTAGCAGTTCAAAATCATCCTCAGGTGGGAGGGAAGCCTGTAATAACAACATGCAAGGTTAGAGCATTAAAATTCTCTTAAAAACAACAGGTAGAGCAGCAAAAGCCACGTGGTTAAGAAACAGTTGTTTCTTTTAAAGGTGCACTTTCATATTTGGTAAATGTCAAGTGTTTTTGCAAGGCCTGACTGTTTTTTCCGTGCAACTTATGTAAAACCCACATTGAAGTGATGAACTTTAAGCAGCTTAATTTGTTAGTTACCCAGATGGAATCCTGTACCTCTAGGGACACCAGCCAGTGCCCAATATAAAATATAAATATTCTTAAACATAATCCCTTGTCAGGACTTGTCTGGTAGCCCAGGGGATTCAATTCATCTACGTGACAGCATTTCTGTAGCTGCCAGTCCCACACCATAACATCTAAAGGCTCCAATCTATACACTCCTCAGGCCTTTGAAGGAACATTCCAGCTCTCTTATTCCTAAAATGGAAGTATCTTTCTACTTGATGTATCCTTTTCTGTAGGATCACAGCCTGTCGGAATGCTCTGCTGACAATCAAACATCAGCAAAATAGGAAATTCAGCAGTGATGTTGGAAAGTAACCCATTTGTGGAGAAACAGTGACATCCGGTGGCCACCGAGTAAACCTGAATTCCTGCTGCTTTGGAAACAGCCTCCATGGGAAATAGCCAAAAATAGCCCCCCCCCCCCCCCCAAAAAAAAAAAGGAGAAACAGTTGCAGGCACATACCTGTGAGAATTAGAGCCATTCATTTACTCTTTGTACCAAAATAGTTAACAGAAACTTGTCTAATTTATAAACTTATATTCCAAATAAGGCTGGTTTGGATGATGCAGCAATATTCCACATATAAAATCAGGCAGCCAAGGATCTTTGAACACAGCCTTTGGAATTGTGGACAAGGCTGCAGAAGTACTGAGGGATTCGTTCCCAATTCTTATCTGCCTTAACCCTCACTTGCCCTATATGGGGCACTTGCTAACAGAGCAAACACAGTTCCTGCAAGGACACAGAATTCCAGCACTGGTGTCCCTGTGTCCTCCCAGTGATCCATCCCCAAGTCCAGCTCCACAGCTCACCCAGGTACTGCTGCAACAGGACAGCACCTGGGGATTCCACTGCTTGTACTCCAGCTCTAAGGATGAGCTGCTCTGTGCCATTTCTAGTGAGCCAAACACAGAGCTCAGTAACTCCCAGCACAAGCCTCACCTGAGGAAGGAAATCTTCCTGCAGGGTTGGGGAAACCTGAGCAGTGTCTGCAGCTGTTACCAGGCTGCACAGCTTCCTTATCAGATGCACTTGAGAAAGACCTTTATGAGCCAGAGAACATAGAGCAGCCAGTTTTACCACAGAGCAAATCAGCAGCAGGAAAAAGTAAGGAATGTAAATTTATTTGGTGCCAATCTCCTCTGGACTATGAACTGCTCAGGGACTGTGTAACAGAGAGCAGGGCTACAGACACCCTGCTGGAATGAGTCAGGGAATGGCTGGTGCTGGAAGGGACATCTGGAGGTCACCTTGTCCAGCCCCCTTCTCAAGCAGGGCCACCCTAAATTGGTTGCCCAGAATTATTTCCATGGGTTTTGTTTATGACTTTTCAGTATTTCATGGGAAGGTGCTTGTGGGCAACCTGCCCAGGTGGCTCAACTACAAAAAGCATAAAATCAAAGGCAAAATTGCAGAAAAACTTAACTAAGGAAGGTGGCTCTTGTGGTAGAGACAAGTATTGACAGAACTTTGTATTTCTGCTAGCACAGCTATGTGCAGCAGACAGGGAAGCAAACCTTGCTCCTAAAAACCCAAATATCCTATCAGGGCTATAACCATCAAACTCCCATTGAACTTAGTTGCCATGTGCAGTTTTCTATGAAAACAATAACTTCTTGGCCTAACTTTGTGTTAAGTGCAACACTCAGCACAGACACTCAGTGAAGTTACACCAAAAGATGAAATTCCAGAGGAACAGACTTTCGTAACAGCAGACAAAAAAATCTAAGTGCATAATCCAGGGTTATCAGGGAAAAGTGAAGGGCAGCAGCACAGAATCACTGTGCACTTAGCAGATGAGGCCAAGCCTTCCACTTCAAGCAGCTGACAAAATTTAATAGGTGAAGACTGATAGGAACCACCCTTCCAACCTGGGTAGTTTCTGTGGAAAGGACATGGATAATTTCACCCACTTTTTAAAATCCATTTGAACCAAATGCAGCCCATCCCCACCTGTTTGGGTGAGTTTTCTTCACTCAGTCCCCCCCACCACCCCCCCCCCAACAAAATAAAACCCACCCCAAACCAACTAACAAGAACCCAGATTTTAGTGGAACTCCCTCCCTTTCACCACTAAACAATTGTGTAGAACTTCTACAGCTGTCAGGCAGTTGTTACTTACTGCTCAATCCCATTTTGAAGAAGTTTCAGTAGGGCCAGTGAAGAACACCTTCCCACCCACCATAGGGCAACTCCCAGTGCCCATAATTCCACCACCACAATCACCACCCTTCCCACCCACCTCTCAGGACTAGCTGAGACAAACACACTACAAGTTTAGAACCTGCAGCAAACTCCATCCCACTGGAATGACCAGCACACTCCTTCATTCACTTTGTGGCTTTCTGGAGTCCAGGAAGAACTTATCCCAACTAGAAACATTAAACTCTAAGAAACAACATTGTATTAGCACTTAAGATTTTAATCCAGATCCATTTTAACCACAAGGTTGGTCCTCATTATACATGCAGAGAAGCTTAAACTGCCATGGAAGGAAGCCAAAGCATTTAATATACCAGTTTTACTTGCTTGAACTGAGACAGACTACAGGTTTTAATGTGCAACAGAAAACTTTATTAGCATTTCAACAGACAGTTGTTCAGCAGTTACTCAAGCTTGCATTAACCTTGCATTAACTTAATATTAAGACATCAAAAGAACTACAGTGCAAACACAAGTGCCACTGGCAATCCTGTTGTCAAGCAAGATGCACAACAACTTAACAGCCCCCCCTGAGGCGCAGCACAAGGTGGAGGGTGGATTCTTTCTGGATGTTGTAGTCGGACAGGGTGCGACCATCTTCCAGCTGCTTCCCAGCAAAGATCAGCCTCTGCTGATCAGGAGGGATGCCTTCCTTGTCCTGGATCTTGGCCTTCACATTCTCGATGGTGTCACTCGGCTCAACTTCAAGGGTGATGGTCTTGCCAGTCAGGGTCTTCACAAAGATCTGCATCCCACCCCTGAGGCGCAGCACAAGATGCAGAGTTGACTCCTTCTGGATGTTGTAGTCAGAGAGGGTGCGCCCATCTTCCAGCTGCTTGCCAGCAAAAATGAGCCTCTGCTGATCAGGAGGGATGCCTTCCTTATCCTGGATCTTGGCCTTCACATTCTCAATGGTGTCACTGGGCTCAACTTCCAGAGNAGTCAGGGTCTTCACAAAGATCTGCATCCCACCCCTGAGGCGCAGCACAAGATGCAGAGTGGATTCTTTCTGGATGTTGTAGTCAGAGAGGGTGCGACCATCTTCCAGCTGCTTGCCAGCAAAAATCAGCCTCTGCTGATCGGGAGGGATGCCTTCCTTGTCCTGGATCTTGGCCTTCACATTCTCGATGGTGTCACTCGGCTCAACTTCGAGAGTGATGGTCTTGCCAGTCAGGGTCTTCACAAAGATCTGCATCCCACCCCTGAGGCGCAGCACAAGATGCAGAGTTGACTCCTTCTGGATGTTGTAGTCAGACAGGGTGCGCCCATCTTCCAGCTGCTTCCCAGCGAAAATCAGCCTCTGCTGGTCTGGGGGAATGCCCTCCTTGTCCTGGATCTTGGCCTTCACATTCTCAATGGTGTCACTGGGCTCAACCTCAAGGGTGATGGTCTTGCCAGTCAGGGTCTTCACAAAGATCTGCATGTTGACCTGCAAAACATACAGGTGTTTCAGCTACAGCTATTTAAGTAAAGACTTTAGTAAACCCTAAATAAAGAGATTACTGTTGCTGTTTCACACTAGGAAAACAACAATTAATTTTTTAAAAAAAAAAGTCGTATTTTCTACAAGTATTCTTCAATTTGAGTAACCCTCTTTTTGAGGCACAGGCTGCTGTGCTCCTTAAACAGATTCCTTACACTGCCTTTTACCAGAGTGCCCTTTCACTCAGACGGCCTCCTCTTCACCCCCACAGCTCAGCAGTGCGGCACCGGGGCCCCCAGACCCCTTTATCTTCCCCACCCCGCAGGGCAGCAGTGAGGCACCCGAGCACCAAACCCCCGCTCACTGCGGCACCGGAGGCCCCGAAGCCCCCTTACGCCCGCCCTTCTCAAAGCGACCCCGCGGCACCGGAGGCCCCAGACCGCCCCCACCCCCGGACCCGCCCTGCGGCGGCGGGGCCGCTCCTCCGCCCCGGCCGTGACTCACAACCGCCTTCCGGGCGGCTCAGCCCCCGCCATCTTCACCACAGCGACACCGCCCTCCCGCACAGCACTTATTCTGATTTCCATCCCCCCCCGCCCCAGCTCTCACCAGCGCGGTTCAGGGCAACATAAAACACTGCGCAATTCTATCCCCCCCAACACCGCTCGCTCCGCAAGCACCCCCTACCCGCCCAGCAGCGCCCACCCCTCCTGGTTCGCTTCTGCCCAGCAAAACCGCCCCGCTTCTCCCGCTCCAGTCCCCGGTCTCCCCCCAGTGCACTCACGTCTCCGGCCCTAAGCACTGATCCGTCACAACGTCTCTATATCGCTGCGGCACAGCTCTGCCGAGTGACGCACACCCGCCCGTATTTATCGGGCAACAGACACAAAGTCCCCGCCCACCCAAACCAGCGTGTTCATCCGCCTCGCAAAGTAGTCCCCAGGAAAACACAGCAGTTATGGAAAATACTCGCCTTTTTTCCGCTCCAATCTCTCTTCGAGGCAAAAAGGAGTCCCGGAGTCTCAGTGAGGGGGCTCAGACCCTGAAAAATCCCTAAATTTCTGAGAGCGCGGATGGATCTGGAAGTGTCCTCTCTCAAGACTCTGCGTTAGTCGGTCGTAGGGCGACCGGGAAGTCCGTCGGTGATTGGTGGGGCGTGACGCAGAGCGGTCGCTGATTGGCTGACGCGAGGGGCAGTTGGCAAGCGGCGGGGGCGGCCGTTGCAGGGAAAGCTCTGGAAGCTTCGGCGCCGCTCGGCGCTGATTGGTGCGCGGTGAGATCATGCTGTTGCTAAGGGGGCGCCGCCTAGCGGGGCAGATTTCGGGGGTGGGGGGGGGGGTGAGGGGAGACTGAAATTTGAGGGGACAGGGATTGGAATTGTGTCACGCTGTGGCTTTTTAACCCCTGCCTTAACCCCAGCAGTGCTCAAGGAAGAGCCTGGCACAAACTAGAGCAAAGGTGCCCCCCAAAAAAGGGGGGTGATGCTTGGTGCCAGCGATTTGTGACCCTCAGCACCTCTGACCAACCCCTTCCCTGGGGCGGCTGACAATTCACAGGAAAGCCCAGAACAGTCTGTAGGGCTGGTCCTGTCCTGTCAGGCTGAGAGGAAAAACCGAGAAAAGTACGACTGAGTTGGCAAAGCTGGTGAAATACATAATTTAGGAGTTTGGTGAGCGCTGGTGGCTCCCGGTGTGTCACACGAGCAGTCCCAGTCACGCGGCCCAGCTCCTGAGCTGCCCTTGGAACTGGCTGGAGCCGGACTGACCGGTTAATTCTCTAATGTGTGGCTGCAAAACAAGCCCCGTGATGAAATGCTGACATTTGTAATTCAAATGCTTGTTTACTTGCCTCCAGAACAGGAAGCTTTGATCGGTTATGGAGCAACTTCCTTCTGTGAGCTGATTTGGAAATGTGCCCCGGGTTATTTAGGCTTCATCATACCTTTCAGTCTGTCTCTTAACTCATTTTATGTCATATTAAAGCTGGATACACAAAATCCAAGAAGGTTTTTATGTGGTTTTTAGCAGCTTTATCTGCTGTTCCTTCAGTGAAGGCAGATGACCTTGTTCAGTCGTCCCCTCACAAAGCATCAGCACTCATGTGACTGGCAAGATTTAGCACAGAGCTGCTCTATTTCCCCCTGAAAAAAACCTCAAACCCAGACAAAAGTACAAAACCACTAAAAGACCTCAACAACAACAAAATCCTTTTGCTTTCCTTTCTCCTAATAGGGTTTCTAGAACTTCCTGGTTTACAGTAAAAAGGAAATAAATAATCCTGACAATTACTTGCACTGTAGAAACAGGAAGAGGGAAAAAACAGTAACTGGAACGTTCAGAGACAGCTCCATGGCAATAGCCAACCTTGGAAATATTATTTGGCTACATAAATTTAGGGCAAAAGGCAGAGTTGGGCAATTTCCCATTTGTATGCTTTGTGTTGCCAGTTTTGCTCAGTGTTTCCACCAGGCTGGTTTTGTTTGGTGGTGCCAGGGGAACTGAATGTTTGCTCCAAGGCTGGCCTGGGCATGCTGTACATCCCAGGCTCTGCTCCAGGGACAGACTCTGCCATGGAGTCTGGAGAGGGGAGGCCACGAGGAACTAACATTTACAAATGTGAAATGCCATGTTTGTAAAGCTGGAGATGAACCACAGGCTAATGTAAAGCCTGGGCAGTGTTCAAGCACATCAGACTCGTATTAAGGATTTCACTGTGCATGTCTCTCTTTTTAATGTCCTTGTAGGTGGAGAAGAAGAAATTTCTGTCAATTTTTCCTTTCTGTATAAACCAAAAACCCTTGGGTTTTTTTCCCTAGGAATGGCTAAATCCTATAGTGTGGGAACTGCTGTGGTTGTACAAAGCACATGTGTTTAACAAACATTCCATTCTTGCTCCAGTAGCTCTTGGTGAATAAAAATCATGAAGCAGCTGATTCTGAACTGTATATAAATAAATGCAAAGCTGGAAAAAACAGAAATCTGTATCTTGTGACTGGCCTGACTGCACAGGTGGCTCCAGCCTTCACCAGGGCATGGGGCCTGCAGTTGGGAACACATACTTCTTTCCAAGTGGTTTCAGAAGTAGGTCACTGGGCAGTAGTACAAAGCAACCTACTTTCAGAGGAGAAGAATCTGGGGTCAGGGAAATGTTTCCAACGAATCTGTACATTCTGGAACACAAGCTGGGGCTGCTTTTTATGTAGGCTAATGTCCTAGCAACGAGGTATCATTTTTCCATGAGCAATGAGGCCTGAAGCAATCTGTTTATCTTTAGTTACAAGGTTTAGCTTGGGACAGCCAGTCAGGCCTTCTGAGGGTGTGTAGCAAGTCCAGTTACTGTTCTTTGTTCAGACAAAAATAAGGCTACTTGCCACAGGGAAAAAACCCAATATATATAAACTATATATATATATTCCTATCTCATAACATTACTCACACCTACCTCAGAGCTTTCTCACTGTTTATAACACAGGATAATTATATTTACTTATTTACAATTATGGAGATAAATATATTCTCCCCAAGCCTGTAACACTGCAATAACACCCAGACTTTGCTGAAGTTCCACCCACGAGACAAACAGACTCGTGGCATGTTACTGCTTGTCCCTGTGCTGCCAAGTTTAAGGGTTACAAAAATAGTGAGTCATAATTCTAAGTACTGTGAGATTGACTGTAATATTACGAGATTACCAAAAAAAGACAACTCTCTGAGTTTTGTTTTTAAAGCCTTGTGCTAAAAAAAACCCTTCAACAAACAAAGTTTTTAATAAGCTTCCAACTTCAGGAGCTGAAAGCCTAAGAAAAACAAATAGATTGGTAGTAAAAAGAGGAAAATGAGGGATACTCCTCTGTCTCCCTGTTTGTTTAAAGAATATTTTAACTCTGCAGGACACATGGGACTCAGCTGTAAGATCTGTGCTGCCCTGATAAACAGGCTTGGGCACGTCTCTCTCTGCAGGTCTGAATGACCCAGAGGAACATGTGTCAGTTCACTCTGCTCTGATGGAAGGAGATTTACAGAGGGCACTTTATAAACCCACCATTGGGCTAAAATCACAGGCTTGTGTCTGCATGTTGTGCCAGTGAAAGAAACAATTAATAACTAGGTCTATTCTAAAAATTACTTGTCTGCATGTCTCCAGTCTGCCTCCTGCCCGTGAGTTGTTTGGATCCGATCCAAGCTGCAGTGCAGGGAGGGAGCTCTTTGTTCACGTCCTCTCTGCTGCCTCAGAGCTCTTTTAGCTTGTGATTTCTGGGGTGAGGAATTTCAGCGGGATAGCAACGAAGCACCTTAGAAAACAGACAGACAGACAGAAATAAGTGCTAAAATGCTATTAATAATTGTTAATATGTTCAATAGAACCACTGTGACAGTGAACAAAACCAAACATTGCCAAGGCTGTTCTGACCAGGCTTTATCCATTGGCCCAGGGGTGATACCTCCTGCACTTTGTTTTCAGATCCAGCTTGGATCCTTTGATGGTGAGGAGAATGTCCAGAATGCTTCCCCCTCCACCAGGAGACTAAAATCCAAGCACTGACATTTTTCTCCCCTGAACAAACCATGTAGTTTTAACAACCTGTTCTTTTCAGTGTGGTGTCAGCTATACACAACTCCTAGTCCCCTGCTTATTAGATAAAAAACATCACAGTTCCTAATTCCCTTTCACAAACATGAAGCTGCTTTCAGTGTTGCTTTGGGGATGAAAATGCTTCTACAGACAACATTTCAATGTGGGCTGCGAGCCAGAGCTGCAGAGCTGAGTCATTGTTATACAAGCAGAGCTGAGATGGCACAGAAAAACCCCTTTGTACTTTAACACTGGAACATGTCAACTGTTGGACTTTGAGTATCACAAGCCACCTACACAGAGAACCAACTGTGATTTACTGGACTTTTCCTCTTGTCTATCCCATCATCTGTCTGGATAATTCCTCCTTCTCCATTTTGCTTCACAAGCTTAAGAGCAAATACACTTTTCATCAAACTATTGGCCCCTAAAGTCTGGCAAACATTGCATCAGCTTTGGAATAATGAAATGAAAGCTTTTATCTCTCTGGACACTAGGAAGCACCTGCTGCCCAGGTACATTGACAATACAGTATGTGATCATTGAAATTTTGGGCTTTCAACTCAGAATACCTGTGAAATTTGTCACCATCCAGAGCTCCACTGTAAAGCTCTTGAATTGATTATTTATGTGAGAGTCAACTTTGAGCTCTGAGAATCCTCTGTAATAAAATAAGGAACAAATGAAAAAGGAGGAAGAATTTCTTTACTGTGGCCTTAGGAAACCAAACTACATTTTGATCGTCCAATTTTGTCTTCCAGTTCTTTCTCCTGAAACATCACAGGGGAACAGAATTTAGCTTCTCAAAACACTTTCTACGTTTAAAATAAGCTGAATTAATTGTGGAGGGGCACAGAGAGCGACAGATCTGCAGATATTACAAGGACTGCAAGCTCAGTACAGTTTTCTCCCTGGAACTGTTTTTTGAATTTGTACAAGTGCAAGTGGCTCCTGTCTTACAGAGAGAAGGTCATTTCTGTGCCTGATCACTAACAAGCTCCTACAATACATTCTGGATTTCAGTGTAGAGCAGTTCAGTGTTTTTAGGACAGGACAGACCATGCAGGCTGAAACCTGTGCCTGCTGCTGGCTGTCTCTGTGCCAAAGGGAAACGAACCCCTGCTGAAACCTGCACAGGCTCAGTTTCAGTGCGTTTCCAGTTTCACCTCAGGGACTTTTTCCTCCCAAAATATAAGGTGACTAACACGAAATCTAGTGTGACTAAAGGTCTGGGAGTGGCTCAGATGAGGAGCTGCATATGAACACGCTGGCATGGGCCAGAATTTGTCACACAGGGTGTATTAAAATGGTTCCATACGAATGAGTAACCAGTGCAGAGGTTCACATGAGGGATAACAGGAAATTGCAACTCAGTGCCCTTTCCAGTCATCCCAGAAGTGCTGAGCCGCAGGATTGTCATGCAAATCCTGGCATGTGCCATCTCAGGGCGCAGCCTGCACACTGAGGTAGCATGTTTTTAAAGCTCTTTTCCAGACCAGAGAGTGCTGAGAGATGTTTCATTCATCATTGTCCTGTTGCTTTGACATATTTCTGGCTGAGACCTGACCTTCTGCCTCTCCACAGACTGTCAGCTAACTTGTTTACATCTTTCCCCATTCCGCTTCTTGGAAAGGGCAAGACATTAAGTCCTGTTGCACACAAATCCTTGATTAGAAGTCAAACAAAATAAATGTCCAGTCCTGCAACACTGGACACAAACTTCATCCTTGGAGTGATTTTTTTCTCTCCTCAACCAAATGTGACTTGGACACCTCCAAAATTTGACTTTTTCCTGCATTGAATAGTTTTGAGAAACAGAATTGGCTTTCAGATGTTCAGGAATAGCTTTTTGTGAGAGATTTACCACTAGAAGAGCATTTTCACATTTTCCTAAGTTTTTTCTTTGTAGGATTGATTTGGGGTTTTGATTATTTAGTTTTTTTAGTTGGTTTTGGTTTGGTTGTTTTTTGTTTTTCAAGGTATGGACTCTCTTAATTGTTGTCCTTTTTAAGACTTCAGTGAGAGGATTTGTGAAAAGCTGTCCAGTGGGAATCCTGTTAGAAGCCATTTCTCTACAAGGCTGCCACAATGACTTCAAACCTCAGGAAGGACTAAACACTCTTCCAAAGGTGCATCCCGATCCCAGGCCATGTTGACACAGTGATCTTGTGTCTAAGTGCAGGTTGTGCATAGCAGAGTTGTGAAACAACAGCAGCCCCTCAGGTCTGCACAGCACCTTCACGTCCTGTGAGGTATGTGAGTATGTGAGGTATCATATGTTCAGAATCAGAGGGAAAACCTCGGGCTCGTGCCTGTGGATAACTGGCATGCCTGGCCTAAGCAGGGATTTGAGGTGGGAGAAGTGAGCCTGCTGTCCCTCAGGACACACCATGAACAGCACAGGCCATGAACTTCCCGTGACTTCCAGCTTTACTCACCCACAGTGCCCACCTGCCCCCAGCCCTGCTGTGCCTGAGGCCCTGGAATCATGGAATCATTAAGATTGGAAAAAACCTTTAAGATCATGAAGTCCAAGTGGTCCCCCAGCACTGCCAAGTCCACTACTAAACTATGTCCCCAGGTGTCACATCCAGTCTTTTCTTGAACATTTCCAGGGATGGTGACTCAACCACTTCCTTGGGCAGCCTGTTCCAGTGCCTGAACACCCTCTCATTTAATAATTTCTTTCCTAACATTCAACTTAAACCTCCTCTGGTGCAACTTCAGACCTTTTCCTCTCATCCTTTCCTGTTCCC
>VYXB01009795.1:771765-830021 GCA_013397135.1 Pachyramphus minor | reverse complement strand
CCCCTGTTTTATGGCTCTCCCGGCAAAAATGCCCTTGGGGGCACCGCGAGGCTCAGCTTCTAAATCTCCACCCAATTTCCTGTGCTCGCTCTTTGCGGAGCGCTGCACATCATCGCCGCGCTGTAATCAGTTAAATGTCCGTGGGAGGGAAAATCTGAAAGGAAAATATTCTTCCTTTGCGTTTTGCGATTGACCCGGCATAGTGAGTCTGCCCAGCTGCTGAGGAGGCAGCTCAGAGAGGGGGAGAGGCACAGGCTGAGAAATTCCTTGATCATAAAGTTCCCCTGCAATTACAATCTGAAATAAAACACGTTTCAAATATTATGTAAAATCCAGTTATCTCTGCTTTTTCCAGCTTTTAAATGGAGCAATATTAGTGGTGCTGGAGGAGTTGTGCGGAAAATTGTGAGAAATTTCAGTTCTCAGTTCCAAGCAGGTTGTCCTGTGGTAATAACCCTGGTTTCTGTAGGATTGTACAGGACACAGCTGCAGCCTGGGTGACACTGTGACCTGGACTGTGGTGGGGAGCTCTCCTGTACTGAGTGGAGGGTCCTCAAAGCTGCTGTTCTTCTTTCCATTTCACCATTTTAATTAAACCACAAAAGCAGCTGCTGTGAGGACAAAGTCCATTCCCTACCTCACTCTGACACATGGTATTAAAATACATTTGAGTGGATACATTTCCTGGTGTTCTGCAATTGCTCAAGGCAGACCTGAACAATGTTGTATATAGCCTTACTGCTTTCTTGGCCAAAAAAAAGAGAGTGTGATCACAAGAGCTCTGTTGTTTCTCTCTCCAGTGAACACAGAGGTTTGGTCAAGCACACAGGAGGCTGTCACTGCGGAGCCGTCCGCTTTGAGGTCTGGGCTTCACCAGATCTGCACGTGTTCAACTGCAAGTGAGTTGTTTTATTCCCTGTTCTCATACATGAATATCAGCTTGTCTGCTTTTGCAGCCTTAGAGCTAAAAGATGAGACAGCTGCAGAGCTGAGCTGTTTCCATCGGGTTTACCCCTAATTGTGTCCTGATCCAATGTGAGATCAGCACTGGGGATTTCAGGTGCTGCTTCTTTGGGCAGGACTTCAGGTCTCACAGCCATGCTCATGCAGAAAGTGTCAGGAGAGATCTAGTGAGTGCAGGTGCTCAGCCATCTGCTTTATATTTCCTCTCAGTCAGTGGGCTCAGAGCACACTGATCCTTTTTTAACTTGGTCTTCTCAAGTGACATTACATCTCTGACCACAGGTGCCTCAAACTAAAACACTCTCTGATTTCATTAGTGATCCCCCTTGGCCTGCAAGTACTTTGCTCATGGGTGAACTTCTGAACTTTGCTTTCTGGTTTGCAAAGTAATTAACATTCGCAAAATTGGCCAAGCATGGTCTGAAAGATTTTTCAGGGCTGGAGTGTGTCCTTCAGAGTTGTGTATGTGAAGAATTTAATGTTTGGTGTAAGAAGATACCTTATGGGGGTACTTTTGTGGGGTCAGTCTGTTCCATGGGTGTCCTTAGCCAAACACTTCTGACACCACCAGTCCACTTTCACCACTTACCTCTGTGAAGCCACCCAGGAGCCAGTCTAACTGTCAGTGGAATTTCTGTTGTCAGGAGGTCTCTGCTAGATCTGACTGCTGCACTACAACTTGTCCACTGCTTCTAGAAAGGTCTGCTTTTTCTTTTACAGTTGCAGCATTTGCACAAAGAAACAGAACAGACACTTCATTGTCCCAGCGTCGCGTTTCAAGCTGCTGCAGGTAGAGTAAAACACAGTAAGAGCATTCCCATGAGCTTGAGCAGGATAGATAATCCAGTGTTAGCCTGGATCCAAGCAACACCCAGTTTTCTATCTCAAGTTTGTGTGTGGCTGGTGGGGGGAAATGGCTGAATTTTATACTGTCTGGTGTGGGTGTGTCAGTGCATCTTATTTAGTGAGGTGATGTTGGAGCTCTTGCAGTTCTGAGGCTTGACTGTTATGGACACGTTTACATACAGAGCACAGGGGCTCAGAAAAGGAGCATGAATGCAGAACTCTGTGTCTCAAGACAGGAAGGTGGTGTTTTAAATTTTACATTTCTTAGCTATAGGCCCAAAGTAATTCATCCATGTATTTATACAGAAAACTTACTTATATAGAATACTGCTTTTCATTTGCTTAGGGTGCTGATAATTTGACAACATACACCTTCAACACACACCGTGCCCAGCACACGTTCTGCAAGACCTGTGGTGTCCAGAGCTTTTATACTCCTCGTTCCAACCCAGATGGTTATGGTAGGTACAAAGAGGAACCTATGGTAACCAAACTTAACCACCAAGCAACCCTTGGGTAAAGGCTCCATTGGATGCCAACAGGACAGCAGGGAGCAGCATGTGTCTTAAGAGTTTGTCCCTAAAGTGTTAAACACCTGGAACTGCAGCCTGAGTCTGTAGCTCCTCCATAAGAAACAGTCTTACCTATGGTGTGTGGGCTTGTGCCTGTGACAGGATTCTCATCCAGGCTCCTCAGCCTTACAGCAATAGCACTGATATTCCCTGAGATGCCCCATCCACAGAGTGGTGCATCCCTCATTTTGTGAGAAGCAGGTTTCTATATGTTCTGTCCTTCTGCAGGAATAGCTCCCCATTGCCTGGATGATGGCACTGTGCAGACCATTATCACAGAGGATATCAATGGCAAGGAATGGGAGAAAGCAGTGGGGGAGCATAAGACCATCAGAGACATGTCAAAACCCTGACACAGCCTTCCAGCAATTGAACTTGGAGCACTGCTGTGGAACTGCAGTCTGGGATTTCCTGGGTGATGGATGGTGAAATCAATCTCTACATTACTGTTCTCTGTTCTCTGTTTCTTAAATAAATCTTTCTATGTTGATTGTCTCATTCCTTTGTGATTTTCAGTGGTTTATTCTGTAAACTACTCCAGGGTTGCTAGTTTGGCACTTTGCCTTTAGCTGTGCTAAAGTTTAAGTCATCATATAAAAGACTAGTTACAGTCTGGGTCTCTTGCACCTTGTTCCTTTGTCCTGCTGAGACTCTTGTGAGTTGATCTTGAGCCCCATGTGCTAAAGCAAGAAGAAATGCTCGTGTTTCATGAGGGACACTGAGAAGGTGGAGCCTGCAACACAGTATGTATGAAAGAAGCAGCAGCAGCAAAGATCAGTGCAATTAGAGAAATTAATATTATTTCTGATGTTTTATTCAAAAGCTTTGGCTTCTTAAAATTCTGACTGAATAAGAAAGGTCTTTATAGATCTGGTATCTGTGGAGATAGTATGTTCTTTGAAAAGTTCCTCCTGATATCTGGATTTTACAAAAGCACCAAGAGATAGTTGCCAAGCAGTCCTTGCAGCTGTATCTTCTTGGGGAAATAGTTTGTGCCATATCTTCTCCAGTGCAGAATACTCCTGCATTCAACTCCTAATTAAGTTAATCCAAATTTTTCATCCTAGTTAAGCTTCTACAGTGAGAAAACAGAGTAGCTGTTAAACCCTGTTCATCTCAAGGTATCAGACAACAAGGCATTCGGAAGGAAGTTCACTCGCCTGGTTTCTGTAGCCTGGAGAACACTACACAAAGAGCATCCTGTCCTCTCCAGCACATAACACAGGAGTTTCCTTTAGGCCTGGGCCTGGCATGGTGCTTTTTTTTTTGGTCATTCTTTTCTCCTGGAGTTGTGAGCCATGTCCTGCTACAGGAGGCGCAGTGAATTGACCACCATGTACCGTGAGAAGAGCACGTAGAGGCGACGGAACCAGAGGAGTTGGCTGCGATGGCACCGCATGGCCCTCTAGAAGGAAAAAGAGTGGAGAGAGCATTACAGGAACCTTCCAGGCTTCATGTGAGGGCAGTTTCCTAGGCCTCCTGTGAGGATCACTGCCAATTTGTAGGACAGCCTGTTTTCAGTAAGCAGTGGGAGGTGGGGGGCTGCCTAATCCATGGGGCCTCTGTGCCCCTGTGTTGCTGGTGGTGAGCTGCCTGATGTTCGGAGGGTCCTGCTAGAAAGGACATTATCAGCTGCAGATTGGTGCTGAGACAGTGTATTTATCACTTATAACTCCTCCTCCCCGCGTGATCTTATGCCTGAGCGTTCACATGCTGGGGAAGCAGGAACCTGATAGGTGAGTATCTGGGAACATCCCTGCATTTGCTTCCGACCACACAGTGCCAGCTGAAACCGAATATTTATAGTGCACCAGCCCAGAAAGGTCAGGTTTCAGGGGAGGAAAAAACACAGGGGAATAACGAACACCACCCCTATCTGAGCAGTTTCCAGGTGTAACTCTCCCTTTTAGCAGCCTCAAAAGCAGGAAAGTTCTGCAATTTGTGAATTAACAGCACTGTTTTCTGGGCAAACATTTTCATGCTATGGAAGGGGAGCTAATCAGATTCTGACATAGGGACCTGTGGACTAAATGTGTGAGATCTCATGCAGCAAAATAAAAAATGTTTTAGTAAAGAAGGGAACTCTTTGGACCACAAGTTCACAGGCTGTTTCTATCTTTAGTCAGAGATGTGATCCAAGGATGCTGCTCCTGGCATGGGCTCATGCCAGTCTTCGACAGGCCACTCATATATTCAGAAGATTATGTTGGATCCAGTCTCCTCCAAAATGCATCCTGCATCCAGGACAAAGTGTAAAACAGTGCTCTGTGACTACAGGACACCTCTGAGCTCCAAATCTGCTCAGCCCCATCCTCATGTCACACAGCACATGAGGTAACCTGTCTTGCCCATTCATGTTTTACAAGTCACTGCAGACATTCCTTAGTGACATTTATAACCCACTTAGGAAATTCCCTGTGACTGTGACACTCCTGACTAAACTCTTCACAGTGGTGACAAGCCATTCAAGCAGGTGAAGCAGGTGCCACACGTCTCACCTTGGCTTGCTCAGTCTCCTCCTCTGTGAGGATGAACAGCGCATCCCTGGGCAGGAGGCAGGAAATGGGCACATCCAGGAAGGAAATGTACTTCCTCAAGAGATTTACTGACTCAAGCACGAGCACACGGCACCCTGCACAGAGAAAGAGGGGAATTATTTCAAAACAACAGTATTGTAAGGTGTCCTTCTCTCCAGGCTCAGCAGGTCTTTGCAGGCTCCCCTGTGTTGCTGGACTTGGGATCCTGTTGCAAAAGGGGAACAACTTTTCCTGGTGCTTCCACCAGGATCTCTTTGTGCCCAGTGCAGGTTTATGACCCTTTGTACCGGTTCTTATTCAGTATATGACTATTTGTACTGGTTCTTGTTTTGTCCAGTCTGTTGAAAGCAACACTAGCTTTGACTACTCCAAAAACTGGGGGGTTTTTTTGCTTATAATTAAATTATTCCTACATAATGATGATTCTCTGAATGCTGGCACTATATCACTATATCATTATATCAGCAGTCTCTGGTTCAGCTACCAAAATGAAATTTCACCTTTCTACTCCAATTCTTAGCTACAGAATAAATATTTACATGTCCGGGAATGGCAGTATCAAATATTAACTCAGGCAGACAGTTACACTTTAACAGAGTTCCAGAATACATTGCTCAGATGTTTGTGATGAAGCAGAGGAAGGTAAGATGTGTAAAGATTCTGCTGGTCTGGAAGCTTTTCTTTTTCGTGTTTTAGAGATCCCCTTGAACTCAGAAGTTAATTGCTATTTTTTGTACTATGGCTAAATTGCCTTCACTGATGAGCTCAGAGCTACTGATGGTCCCATTTAGAGCCTGTAGCTCTCCAAGGAGCTGCTTTGGGATTTCCTGGAGCTTGGAAGCTGCTGTGATTATGCTCCACACTTCACACATTGTATTAAAGTTTGACAGAAGAGGACAAAGTAACAGTTTACACAGGTGGTCAGAGACACAGTTCATTTCACAATTAGATTTTCTTCAGTGTGCCCTGAAACAGTGACATTACACAAAGGAGACACAGGACAAAGCTGAGCTGCTGCAGAGGCTCCTGATGCACCACTTCAGTGTGTGAAGCCTGTGCTCAAGCCTAATAACTGCTTAAGCTGGTGGTGCTCAAATGCCTTTTGGCCCTAAAATATCAGCAGGACTTGTGTCCCCCTAAAGGAAAAGATTCTCCAGGACAGGAGTAGGAACAAAGATCTTTTCCCTACTTTGGACAGATCCTTCAGTTTAGCCTCTACCAAGCCTGAGATAGGAAGGGAAAACTTGTTGCTCTACAATTTCCTGGAGACACAGGGAAAGCTCCCACAAGTCTCCAGGGCAGAGTCTGGCACTCCACAATGTGCCACCAGCACCATTCCTTCCCCAGCCAGGGGGCTGTGACACACTGAACCCAGGGACAAACAGCACACATGGGACCATCCTGACAAATCCCCTCATCAGTGATTTGTGTCCCAGCCTCTTCCCAGTGATGCTGACTCATTTCACTGCAAAGAAAGGGCTTGCTTTTATTCCAGTCAAAGCCTGCAAGGGCAGGACATGGCAGCCCCAAGGGATTCCCTCCAGCACATCTCTGGGATCTTTCAATTCCTTTCTTTTCTCTCCTTCAAGAGAAGGATGTACAACTTTTTCCAACTTTTCAATAGCCTTTTCCAGTCTCCAAAGCAAAACTGGTAACTCCTTATTTCAGCATCTCAGAGGGCTCCAGGGCCACGTTCCCCTTCCATTGATCCTGGGATGTGACTCCCCAGCAGGACGGATAGAGCACTCACAGGAGTCCTTTTCTCCCACTGTGGGCAGCGATGGGCAGGGGTAGAGGCCTCAGGGGAAATCACTGGCATTTCTATCAGATAAAAGCTGACAGGAGTCTGTGCTGTGCCAGGACCTGGAGGAAAAGTCCTCCTGGAACTCCTGGCGTTGCTCAGGGAGGCGCCAGGAGATGGCGATGTCCGCCGGCTGCGGGAGCAGGACCCGCAGCGCTGCCTGCGGCGCTGCCCGGCCCGGCCCGGCCGGCTCAGACCACTCCTGGCACCCTCTGCCTCGAACACCCTCCTGTCTCAACTGTGCCAGTGCCGTGTCCCCACCCCCGTCCTCCTGCAGCCTCAGCCCCCAGCCCTGCAAGGTCACGGTGCTCCTGCGAGCAGCAGCTGTGCGATGCCATCTGCGAGGAGCGGCGGCTCTGCCAAGCTCCCCGCGGAGTCCCCTGGACGTGCGGGAATGCAGGGAGCCGTGGGACCAGCACGGATGGCTTGTGCCACTTCCTGACCGCGAGCCTGAGCCCCCGTCTCGCTCCTTCCCACCTGGACAAGGGACAGCAGAGCAGTTGCTGTTTGGCTGCCATTGGTCTCAGCTGCTCCTGCAAAGGATGCTCTGCAGGGACAAGTGCTGCACTTGCTCACTAACAGAAGCACCCTGTCGGTTCTTCTACTCCCACTACAGAATTTCTTGCTTCCAAACTTGGAAGGAAACTTGTGATGTGCCACGAATGGGGGAACCCCTCTTCCCCCTTCTCTGCAGAGACCCTCTGGGCTACTGCTGTGGGCAGTTTGAGAGAAAAGAATGAGTGCTGCACTGTGGCAGAGGAAAAGAATAGATATGGATCCTCTTGCTCTTGTCCTCAGCATTCCCACTGGCCGCCTGTTTGCTTTTCAAACAAGGGAGGACAGGGCTAGAGCAAACACAGGGCAATGGATCCTTCCTTTCCTGGTTGGTTGTTAATGGACTCTGGCAATGCCATGTGAATTCCTACTCACAATGATGGGAAGAGAGGCCTGACACAGGGTTACCCACCACTGCCCTCTGAAGCCTGGACTGTTCTGTTAACAAAACATGCTTTCCCTTTCCTCATTTTTTTTCCCTGAGAAATATTAATTCATGCAGCCATTACACCCTTTTGTTCCCCTAAGCTCAGCAATAGGGGATGAAAACCACTGCAAATGATTTCGGTATGGATCGGTCTGACCTGCTGCGGCCTCCTCGGTCAGATCAGGCAAAGCAGTGGCATTCAGCCTCCCAAAAAAACCCGCACTCTAAGAGCCTTCTGTGTCAGTGATAGCACAAGGGATCTCCATGTGCTGACAGCAAAGCCTGTTCTGCATGGGAATATGAGATGAAATGAAGCAGGGAAGGAATGTACAGTCCAGGGAGAGATGAAAAAGGGTTCAGAGAAACAGGCTGCTCCCTGCCAAGCAGGGTGAGAGCAGTGCTGCCATTGAGGAGTCCACTCCTGTGACACCAGCAGCTGAAGCTTTTCAGAGCCTGTTGTGACTGTGACCTGGGCAGGATGGGATTAGCAGTGTAATACAACCTCTCTAGGTTGGCAGAAAGGGCAGGATCAATATAGCTCATGGATTAGGCCTAGAATAGAAGTGTGTGAAGCCTGCAGCCTGCTCAGCTTGGCTTTCTGCTTCCAAATCACTGAGGCAGCAGGTCTGCCTAGAATGAGGATCTCCTGGGCAGATCTGTGTGTGCTGCAGGCCTGCACTGCTCCTGAGGGATGGAAGCACACCAGTTCTTTTGGAAGAGCACTGGTTATAGCTGGAGGGGGCCAGTGGCAGAGGTAGAAGCATATCCAGCAGCTGTCTTGGCTTCCTGAGACAAGCCCAAGTTCTTGTGCCCGGGCTGGAGAACTTGATTACAGATTATAAAAAGCCTGTTGTGTTTATGCTGGCTAAAGGCATTAGAAAGCAAAGCAGGATATTTAGGGTGCTCATTTGCATATCACTGAGGCAATGCAAGGCTTAGCTGGCTTTTACATTTGCAGAGAGATTTTCTGTGGATTCCCTGATCACATGGGCTTACACAGGTTCACCCACACATAGTTCCCTCTTACCAACAGCAGAGCAGCAAATTTCCATGGCCTGAACATGCCTTTCAGCTCTATCCAGACAGCCTCAATCCCAGCATCACTCTTGTTTCACTAAGCCCCTCTGATGCACAGCCCTGCACGCCTGCCAGATCAAATTATAAATACTGGGAATTTCAATGAGACTGGAACTATATTTGGAAAGGCTTAGCGTAAGCAGCAGCATGGGAGCTCCCCGTTCCTTTGGTGTTTGTAGGTCATGTCAGATGTGATGTAATCAGAGCAGCAAGGCTTTCACACAGCTCCAGGAGTCTCTTGATGCTGCTGGAGAAATGGAAACGTTCTCTATACATGGGTTCTGTTTCAAACCTGAATGAATTTGAGGCTCAGCCCATATTCAGGACCATAGTGAATCTAACAGACCTGCATGAACAGCACATGAAAGTGGCTCAGAGTAGATGGGGCCTGACAGCCAGAAGTGACATCAACCACTGCTGGTCCTTGTCCTTTGTACTGCACACAGAGCTCTGCTGCATCCCAAAGCTGAACAAAGAAAAGGTCCCAGGAAAGAAGTTGGCATTATGCTCCTCTTTCATAAATTGGAGAACTGAAGAGACTGGAGTCAGAACTCAGCTAAAGGGCATTCTGCCATCTTGGCTCACACTCTCTCATTAGGTCTGCAACTTCCTGCTAGCAGAGAATTAAAACTGATTTGCTGTGACTCATTCAAATCCTACAATGATTTGGGAATTAGCACTAAAGGAACACAGCCCAGATGGCTGCTGAGGGAACAGGAGGTTGACTGGGTGGGCCTGGTTGAGCCACCTTCCCATGCTCTGTCCAAAGAGCTGACTGACAGCTTTGTGCCTAAACTAGTTCCCCACATTTGTCCCCGAATCAGGCACTGTTTGCTGGAGATAAGGGCTGCAGCTCTGCTCTGGGACAGCAGCTAGAAAAGGGGTCAGGAGCAACCTGCTTCTGTAATTTGTTTCTTTCGTATCCCTACTTGTACAGAGGGTTTCTCAGGGATTTTTGCTCATTTGTAGATGAAAGAAGTCATTACAATAACTGGCTGTGCCACTGCAGATTTCAGGTGCCTTTCCTGAGCACATTTTGTTGGAAGCTTAACTTGGTACATGCAAACATTCTTGGCTAAGCTGGTAATGGTTTCTGAGGCCTTTGTCACAGAAAAGAAAAAAGGCTTGTAAGTAAGACATGACCAAAAACTCTGTGATTGAGCTGAGAGATCTGGAAATAACACTCATATTCACCCAAGACAGTAAAAGGTCAGACACTGAATCACAGCACCAAGACAGGAGAACCCCTAAGGACAGAAAAGTGACTGTAGAGAAGCCTGAGTGGGTAAAAACTGCAGGGAGATAAAAGGGCAAGGAAGAGTTGAGCTGTGGGTTTCGTTTGCATTGCAGGGGTGAGTTGGGCAGCTGGAACCCTGGACAGAACATTGATGTAAACAACTGCCCAGTGCCTGCAAGGGCAGGGATGTGAGGTGACCTACCTTCAGGTAACTTCCCCTCTGAATGCAGGTACCTGTGAAAGAAGAGATACATGTGGGTGAGCACTCAGTGGAGTTATCCAAACCCTGATTTTATAGGTATAAACTCTGTACACTAAACCAACCCTTTTCTTTTCACACACACACACATTTACAATGGCCAGTCGTATGAGAAACTTCAGGAGCTGACACTGGATGCACACCTGAGGCAGGGATAAGCCTCACTGCCCACACTGTTCTGCCATTACTCTCCTCATCCTGGCTGCTGGGACACATCACAAATAAGCTCTATCAATCCAATTCACTCTCAAACTTCTCAAGTTGCACTAAGGGAAACTGGAAGAAGCTGCCAAAGGCTATCCACCTCTGGGAGCACTGGCTGTTTAAAGCCCAGGGTCTGCTGGCCAGGGACATTGCCTCAGCAGCTCCTTTGGGAACCAGCTTCTTGTTTTCTAACCCATGCTGGCACTGGGACATCTGAGAAGCTGCTCTGGCTTTTTGCTCACTAAGACTTTGATCCCTTCATGACTTTGTCCTGGATAGTCTCTGGAACAAAAGTGCTTCCCTTGGAAACAGGATGAGGGGACCAGTGTGGGAGATGTGAACAGTGAAGGAACTTCCATCAAGAAGTGCAAGCAAACAATCCTGGTATGGTGAAAGCATCAGAGGGTATTAGCTTCAATTCCTTGTTAACTCTCGTGTTTTTCCTGCTCTGGCCTATAGCTCATGGCTCTGGAGCAATTGTGCTGACATTCCCATCTGCATCACCCCAGATTTGGCCCACGGCAGGACTGGGAGGCAGCAGGTCTCCAGCAGATGGCACTCAGGGCTGTCCCAGGCGTGCTCTTCCATGAGGAAAAAAATTCCAAACAATGGAACATTTGCCAAAAGGAGAAAGGAAATATAAAAAAAAAAGTTATTTAACCCTGTGTAATATGTAAAGAGATTGTTATCATCTTACAGTGGTGTATTAAACAAAGGACAATGTGCCAGTTCACGTGTAAATCAACCAGGATCAAACATGCATTATATGTAAACTGCTGTGTTTCTCCAGTCACTTTCAAACTAGGATTATCTCTGGCTATTGCTTAAGTTCAAGGAAAAGGATTAACTACACAGGCATAGACAAAATAGGAAGCACGGAGTAATGAATATCCAACATGATTCAAAGCAAAACTCAAGCCAGAAATGCAGGTCATGGCAGAACTCAAACAGCAATCAGAAAACATATGCCTTACACAGATTCTCCTGCCAATGGTCTTCTCTACTCCAGAGCCAAAGCTCTGCAAGCAATACCATTTCCTACTAAACAATGGCCTTGGAATACTGACTTGGCCACCTTCTACCCCATCACTCAAGGCTTACTGCTCTGACAAAGATTGTTAAATGTTGCCTTGTAAACATAACCAGCAATTTTTTGTGGGCAGTGGTGGGGGAGGAAGGTTTAAACATTGCCATTAATATCTGCTCTGCTCTTCTGCCAGAGGTTTCTTCCCCCACAAGTAGAATCTGGCCACCCAAAGAAGTGATTCAGCACTTGGTACAGCAGGCGGGGTGGGAACTTTATAGAACAAGCTTGGAGAGATAAAGCAGTGAGTGGTTGTGAAATTTGGCAAACTATCTGAAGGCCCAGTTTCTGTTCTGGGTGTGCTGCTCTGCCATGGAGGCACCTTCAAAGCACTTACTGAGCTGCTCCCAGAGGGAACTAATAATAACCACTCCTGCCACCAGAAACAGGAGCGAGAGATCCAGTTCATATGGAAACGCTTCAGCAGGAGCAGGCAGCAGCTTCAGCAGGGAAGGGAAGTTTCATGCAGCAGCAAATTAAGGAGTTTGTGCTGTATAAGGGTTCAGGGAGACACAAACTGTATTTTGGTTACTGAAAGGTCCTCAGAGCTGCTGCCAGCAGACCTGTCACTCATCTGGAAGAACAGGCATGAAGAAGCTACTTCTCTGCTCATCCTTTTTGTCCTGATCCAAATGTTTCAGGACTCAGCAAGGCTCAGTGCAGAGCTCTGGGAATGGGCTCCACCCACCTCTACGTGCAGAGGAATTGCAGCCTTGCTCATTTGTATTTCTCAGGCAGGAGATACTCTGTGGTTACAGAGAGAGAGAGAAATACAAAACTCTACCTCCTGCACACGTTCACAAAATGAGCCAATCCTCTCCTGAATCCATCTTCTCACTCCCATCTCCACCCTGCTGGAGTGTCTCCATGGGACACTTCCAAGTAGGGGAGAGGTTGCAGCTCTCAGTCGTTGCCATTTTGGGAATGTTGTTTTACAGATTGGACTTGCTGTGGTTTGGGCGAAATGAAAGAGTTTGGCATAAAATCCCAAGAAGTCAAACACAAACATGCTCTTTTTCAGGAGCTTTTTCCATGTGGGTGTTTTTTTTTCCCCCTGGAGACACTTTTTATAATTCTTTTTAAACATGAAGTGACCTAAGGTGGCTTGTTCCCACCCACCCATTAAGTGCCAGAGGCTGGTGATTACAGGGCACCTCTCACTGCACCCTTTCTGTCGTGCCTGTGGTAGGTTCAGATCCACATGTGAGACCCTCTGCAATGAAGAATTTCAAAAGGCCATGAGACATCTGAAAGCTCCAACCATTTCTGCACTGCAAGAACTCAGCCCTGACTCCTCCCTCAAGGACCAGCTGCTTTGAAGGCTGTTGCTGTCTGTAGCCATCAGCTGCATCTCAGCAGAAACACCGAAATGGCCCAACAGCCCTGACCCTGCAAATTCAGGACTGAGCTCTTCCCAAATTCCCTGCCTTTATTCAGTCATCCTCAGGGAAAGATGTGAGCAAAGTGAGTGGATCAGCTCCTGTGTGGCACCAATCAGTGAAACCTCCCCTTGATAGCAAGAAGAAACAAGTCAAGATAGAGCTGAAAACTTGGTCTTGGGGAACACAGAACTCTTCTGAGGAACACAGAACTCTGGGGCTGATCCCCTGGTGGGCGTGTTATGGCTTTGGCCATGTTCTGTTTGATGAGAAGTTGTTCACTAAAGTCAATGACTTCACTCTCCAAACACTCTCCTGTGCCAAAGGCAAAACCCTTCACTGAACTGACTGTGCTGGCTGCTGTGGAGCACTGGGGAAATACAATTCTGGAGAGCATGGAAAGAATGGATGTCTTAAAGCTGTGCTGGGGCTCCATTTAGAATCCCAACCTCTAATCTGCCTGATTAATCTGATGAAACAGATGTGAAGGAGGAAGAACAACCAGTCTCCTCAGAGTCACAGAGCCATTAGAAGGATATACTTGCCAGATGTTGACTGTTTGCTATCTGGAATGCCTCCTCCCTCCCTAACTGGACTTTCTGGCTCTATTTCCATGCACCCTGAACTACACCATGTAGCAACACACAGCTTGTAAAACACTGCCCAAGCTCTGTGTACTCACGTGTAGCAGTGGCAAAAGATGTTTCTGCCAGTGGCAATTCAGAGATCTTCCAGCTGACAGAGCTGTTCCCTGGCTCTGTGCTTTGGGCCTTGCACTGTCTGGGAGAAGAATGTGCAGTGTCACTGCTCCACTCACTGCCTAATGATGCTGGAAGGACATCCCCTGAGGCTGTTTCTTTGGAATAAAAAGCTACCTTGAGGGGAATCCCTTCAATGTTGGTGCCCTGTGCTCAACTTTAATCCTAATGGCTCTCAACAGTGTCATGGAAGGGAGCTGGGATGAATGAATTTAGGCAAATTAAGGAATAAGGGAGTAAATGAAGGAATGAGATAAAATCTAGGATAACATTCCCAGCCTATGGGATATTACCAGGCATAAGGCAGAATCCTCTGAGGGAAGTCTCCAAGGATAAACAGCAGAGGACAATTCTGTCTTGACCTTATAGGGGCAGCCACCACTTCCGAGGTCTCCAAGGGCATTTAAGATCAATAGAATGTGTGGGCTGCAGCTGCTGAAAGGAGGGAGAGATCAGAGTCCCATTCCAGCCCCACACTGTAAGAAGGTATCAAATCAAATGGTAAATGTGATATAATTCACTATTATCAAGCTAATCACCTAAAAACCAGCTTCCTCTCTGCTCAACACATCCTTTCAGACCTGCCCTTGGAAACTCCACACAAGCAGAGCTGTGTTTTGTCGGGATGTGATGCAGTTGGTGGCTTTTGAGAACGGTACCCACCGAGTCTGTGGGATTGGCTGGACAGTTCATTGCTTCAATATACGGATTAAAAACTGGCACTTAACCAACCCTCCTGTTTCAGGGAACCTCAGTGCAGCCCTTCTGCACAATGCCCATGGCATTCAGAAGTGGGGCATTCAGTAGCCAGGCTGTGACATGTCGCTGTGACAAGGCATCGGTGGCACTCAGGCTGCATCACAATCAGCTCCAGAGTGATAAAGCACTAAGCTCCCAAATATTATCTCTGCACAGCCTCTTTTACAACCTACCACTGAGTTGGTGAATGCTAAAAAACATCCTGCAGGACTGAGAGGTGTTTTTCCAAACGGAATTGACGAGAATAGGCTCAGCTAATGATTCCTTGATGTAGCTTTTTATATGGCATCATTGATAGAAGTTTTATGGATGCAGTTGCTATAACAACATAATGCACAGTAGTTAAATATAGCAGCTCCTATTTTCCACTCAGTTTGCTCTGCCCTAAGCAGACAAGACTATTTTTTTTCTGTTCTAGCTGGGATGAAATGGATTTGATAGCTCACTGAAGAAAACAAGTGGTACAGTCCTTCCTCCTCCTCAAAAAAATGATTTCTCTCCATCCTAAGCAATCAAGCAAACAACAAACCCAACAGCCCCCCATTTGCCAGGCTCCTGGGTAAGAGGGGTTGTTTAAAATCAAAATGCACAGTGACTCATGCAAAACCAAACCCCCTTGGTATTACGTGTGATCTCAGTGCAAACACTGTCATTTCAAAGTGCAGGAAAAGAGAGGTTCTCCAATATTCCTGTCACATAGTATTTACCAAGGTTATTACCACAGTGCCTAGAGACTGGCCAAACACTGAGGGAGCAGTAAAGTGACCTGGATGTCACTCAAGACCTGCTCTTCCCTGTGGATGAGTGTAAAGGATCCAGCCCTCTTGGCCACAGGGAAAGCTGTTGTTCTGGGGGAAAAGAGAGAATAATTTGCAAAATCAAGGTGACAAAGAAAGAAGCAGAGCTACAGAGGATTGCTTCCAACTCCCCCTGCCTTGCTACTGTGCGTTTTTCTTGGGTTTGGGTTGGGTCTTTTTTTCCATTTGGAAGCCAGAACTGAAATACTCTCAGGGGACTGAAATCAAATAGCAATTTGTGTTCCTCTCCCATCCTGTTTTTTCTTATTTTTCTCTTGCAGAAGAACAAATCCACCCTCGAACCCTGGCATTTCCCAGTTCCTCCCAGATCTGAAGGCTAGGCAGGCACACACAGCAGCTGGACTCCTGCAAGCTGTCAGGAGGAAGGTTGCTGCAAGGGAAAGGGCTCATTTCTTCTGAATAGTTCCTGCTCCTTTGAACATAACCTCTGCTCCAGACACTGGAGAGAATATTTATGTCCTTAGCAGACAATACTGAGCATCTGCTCAGCTATGACCATTGCCTGAACTGTTTTATTCCTTGAAGCTGTTCAACAATTTGCACCTCCTGAAGCGAGCAGTTTTGGGAGGGGTCACACAGCCTGTTCTACCCCTGCTCTTACAGAAATAATCCCGTGGGTGGTGGGCACAAGTCTATCTCCCAGAGACTGGGAGAATCCAAAACAGGCAAGGATCACTGCACCAGCCCTCTGCTTCATCCTTTCCACTCAGAGCCACGGTGGAGGCAGAACCTTGCACACCTTGTTTAAAGATGGTTAATAAACACATTGCACACCATACCTGGAGGGGGGAGTTCATTTGCCTTTTTCTTACCATGTAGCACTGGGGCCCCCAGGGCTCTGCAGAGCTCTGCTGGCACAGGGGGATGGGAGAAGGCTCAGCTTGTGCTCCCAGTGCTGCCTGTACTGGCCAACATGTGAGACCTCATCAGGGCACAGAGAATCAGGAGTGATACAGTCACGCTCTACTTCCTCCATAACACAAACTGAAAAATAATGAGGGCAAACAAGCCACTAAAAATAAACTTAACCTTTCAGTGGCCACAGCGTCACTCCTGCCACATGCAGATGACAGGGCTACCATGGTTATTTCTGCTGATTCAGGACTGGAAGAGAGACAAGACACAAAGCAGTCCTTAGTTAATGAGAACTGCTTGTGCTCTGGTGTCCCTATCAGTAGGGATCTCAACAGCCCAGAACTGCTGTAGCTAAGGACTAATGCAAAGGTCTCAGTTCAAGGAGCTTGCAGACAATGAATATTTCCAGTAAAATGCTCTGAAATGAGAAGAGGGTTATATCTCCACCATACCCACAGGAAACATAAAGCACAAAGGAAGGAAAGTAATTTCTGCACAACCACAAAGTAGGACAACACCAGAATCAAGAGTTTTCCGTAACTTTCTCCTACATAACTCAGCTGCCAGCTTGTTTTCCCATGATCTCTTCAGGATGTAGGGGGACACACAAACAACAACCCGCCCTCCATTCCTATTTGCAGGTCGTGCAGCAATCGACTGAGCAAACAGAGGCCCAGGCAGCTGGGAGCTCTTCAGTCCCTCTGTGCCAAAGGTGTGAGCATCAGCCTCTGCTCCTGGGTCATCAACCCCTGCTCCTCACTAACTCCTCAATTAGCTCTGCCAGAAAGCATCTCCCCACTCAGCCCAAACAAACACAGTTTGCTTTAACTCCACCCCTTGTCCTTCTTTCAGGCTATTTCAGAAGTCACTGGGAACAGCCATGATCCCCTCCAATGCTGAATTCCAGCATCAAAGGCTTACAGCATCTTCCCAGAGGAACTCAGTAGGCCCCAGTACAGGTTCTGTGGCACTGCAGCTTTTTCTAGGCAAGTGAGAAAAGCAAATCACTGTGATGTTGTCAGCAAGGAGAGCCAGAAGAGTTATTTGAATGGTACAGATGATTTAGAAAACAAATGGGTGCTATAAATACAAGCTATACTTGCAAAGAGTTCTTCTCATGCCTGGGAAAGCAGGGGCAGCTCTGGAGATCTCTCTAGGACACAGTGAGGTCAGAATGAGCAGAAGGTTAAAGCAAAACACAGTAGCTGTCTTGCCAGCAAAATTTGGGTGATTTTAATACAGGGACTTCTGTCTAGTGACCGTCCCAAGCACAGGGACAGTATAATAATGGGTCCCATAATGTAAGGAATAAAATGGTGAAGGAACTAATTGACTCTTCCTAAGAGTGGTAAACGGGGACAGCTCCAGTGGAAGAGCAACATCCTTGGGTCAGAGAGGTAAATTCAGGGACCTGGGCAGGATGGCAACATCCCCTGGAACAGTGGTGCAGAACTTTCCAAAACCCAACTACCACCAGCTCAGGCATCAGCTATTCACACACCCTCCTCAAACCAGACGTGCAAAGTGATCTGTAGCATATTTTAGTGGGATCAAGGACAGGAAGAGCAAAGAGGGCCCAGTGAAAAGGAGTCTGGCAAAGTACCAGCTGATGGAAAACTAAAAGATGCTTTGGTTATTTACAGAGCTGTGGCAGTTTCTGCAAACAGCCTGTGCCCCAGAGCCTGGCACTCAGTTACAGCAGTGAAGTCAGTGCTGGTTTTGGTTTGCTCACACACAAGCACCACATTCCCTGTGTAACTCCCAGGTGAGGATGCAGTAAGAGCACATTGTACCTGACAGCAGAGTACAGAGAGATGTGGTTTGCATGGCCACTCACTCCTCCTGCATCAAAGGTCACCACCTGCAACAAACCACAGAACAAGAACCATTTAGGAGGAGGAGGAGACTGTGCAGTTCCCAGCCTTGACATATAACACAGCACTGCCCCAGCCCATTGTCACTAACGAGTTGTTTTTGTGTTGCACAAAGAGGCCTTGTGTGTGAACACATCATGCCACAGAAATACAACTAAACAAACAAGCCACTCTGGAACTAGATGACTACACAGCCTAACAGTTTGAACAACAGAAAGATGACAAAGATCATGTTCCCACTGGCAGGATGCACTTGTTACTTATTACCAGGCCAAAAGGTCACTTTCAAAACGATCTGTTGCAAACATGTTCCTGACCCGAGAGGTCCAGCTCTATGAATCACTCTCTCCTGGATCTGAGAACATCCTAGAATGACAGAGTGAAACTATAGTTTGCTGTGCTGTGATCAGGACACATTGCTGTAAGTAGAGCCCCACAGTCATGTACAACTGTCCTGGTTGTAAAGAAGCTTCACCAGAGGATAACACAGTGATAAAATAATCTGATAAGCGAATAAGCCTTTTTAAAGAATCAGCTGACTGCACTTTTGTACAGATGAGAACTTCATAATGCAGAAGTAATGTGTGAACACAGCACTAACCACTGTCCAGAGCACAGAACAGCCCTGGCTCCCTGCCCTCAGACCAGCCAATGATGTGCCAGTGGTGAAGCATCACCCTAAGGGCTCACTCACTCTGTGGTGCTGGGCAGTGGGTATTTAAAGGCTCCCTCTTCCAACCTAGCAGCCAAACAGGCAGCACAAGGTGCAGAGCAGGCAGGGAATGTGTAATGTGTCCTGGTTCTCCTTCCAGGTGCTGAAAGTGACAGTCCCAGGCCAGCCCAAAGTTCAGCCCCTGCTCTGGCCCAGCAGCAGAGCTCTCCACAGCTCCCTTCTCTGGGACCAGGGAGAAATCCTGAACTCCCCACATTTCAACCAATGTCTGCTCCCTTGCCAGCTTCTTCTGTCTTCAGGGAAGGAAATGGCAGTGCCTGGCTCACTTAGCACAGCTCCCTTCTCACAACCTATTTTATATGCAGGGCCTGGAGCACTGGGTTAGAGATCAAGGGAAGGCCAAAAGTCACCTTGCCCGTCCTGCAACTTGCTCCTCCACCCTCCCCACACAGGGGACATTGTGTAAAGAGGGAGAGGAAGCACAAAGACAGTGATCAGAAATACTTCAAAGCCCACAGACTTCAGACAAGCCTGCTTTAACCACATCCACCCAGAACAAGTCCACAGTCCAACTTTCCACTCTGCCCAGTGGCTCTAAAGGTGCTGCCACCAAGCAGCCAAGGTTGTTCTTGGCTGGCAGGAAGTGGTGGGACCGAATTTGGTTTCATTCAGGTACAAAGAAGCATTTTCTGGCCAACCCTTATTTTATAAAGAGAAGCAGGATGTCTTCAGCTTTGGCTGCTGTACATCAAGCATTGCCCAGGAGCTCTGCAGGGCCTGCCCTGGTGCTCAGCCCTCCCTGTGGATACCAGCTTTTGGAGCAGCTCATCTGGGAAAGACACTAATGAATTCAGCTCAGGGAATGAGCATAGCACCCTGTATTTTGCAGATAAGAAAAAACATGCTCTGAAGTCACTCCTACCTAGAGTGGCACTTTCCTAAGATGACAACGTCCCCCACTCATTGCAGAGAGAATAAATTCCTATTCAGGTGAATAAGTGTGAGTCTGATAAGGGCTGGATTTTCACTAAACCTTTTCACTAAATAAGGACAGAGAAAGGGTTTGTCTCTTCTGCCTGGTCAATGATTTTCACGTAACCTGTACAAGCAGAACATTTTTAGGACCAGTACCCTGCGGGTGGAATTGGCCAACGGGCTCTGAAGTCTTTTGAAACTTGCATGTCCACACATGTATAAATATCATTGCATTATTCCTATTTCCTTAGGAAACCAAGCTAAAAACCCAGGCAAGCCAAAACACACATTTTTTCCTTCTGTGGAGGGCACAAGGGAACAAATCAGAAGACCGAGATAAGAGACTACAGTGAGCAGACTAAATAAACTAATGGTTGTTTTGACAAAACTGGCTCAGGCCAACTCTGGGAGCACAAGGCTGGGTTAGGAAATATTCTTGACATGGAAATTATCTGTTCAGAAACACCTTTGGAGGTTTTTCTTCTTCACATCTGTTTTGAAATAGAAGCTGCTGTTCTTAGTGCTGCTGAGCTTACATAACATCTGAACTATCTGAAGAGATTGCACCGAGTTCATTTTCTGTTGCTGTTGTCCAGTTTACTGTTGGGACATTTGCACCTGGATTTCCTGTCTCCTCAAACAAATAAATTTGTAAGTACAGTTCCCAAGGTCTGGGCACACTGACCTGGCCACGCTGGCATTTGCTTTCTCTACAAAGAGAACACCTTTGAAATCCTGGTTCTTCCCTTCAGAGATCCCTCTCAGCACACAGTGGAGACGTGCCCCCAGCCCAGAGTGCAGCTTCCAAGTGTTGATAGTTGTCTATAAAGGGCACTGTTTCCACAGCACCACTGTGCTCCTCCTTGTGCCTTCAAGCAGGCAGCAATCACATGTAAATATATTCCTCTGGTTTCAGGGATTCATTTTGCTGATAATGGATCTGAATTTCTTTCTCACATGCTGCAGATATTTTCACACGGGAGCATTTGCTCCTTCCACACGGTGCAGCTCAGTGCTGTGCTGGCTTTAACTCCTAACCTGAACCAGGCTGATGAGGAAATCAAGCAAACAATCAGGACAGGATGAGAAAACCTGAACATCTTGAAACTGTCTGGGTTAAAAACAGGCTTAGCCAGTTCTGGGATAATAAATACACTTCATGTGGAAATTGTTGCTCAATGAAATCTTCAGGGCAAGAGGGAGTTCCCTCTCCACACCTGTTCTGAAATGGGAGCTGCTGCCGTTGGTGTTGCTGGTTTTTCTTCTGGGTGACCTTGGTATTCAGGAAATGGAGCTTTCACTAGTGGAAGCCAGAGCAGCAGCCAAGACAAACAGGTCCAGAAATCCCTTCCGGAGAGGGGAGAGCACTGAGGAAATTACTCAATTACCAGCAGAAAACTCCTGAGAGGTCTGGAGTCCATGATCCTCCTCCCACCACGTGCATCGGAGGGAAAAAGCACTCAAAGCTGTGGGTCTCCCTCCTCTTCCCAGTGTCACACGGTGCTTCCAACAGAGCAAACATCTGCTGAGGGGGAGAGAAAGATCTCTTTCCCTTTTAAGAAGGGCCATCCCCTAAAATGCAATTCCATTTCTCATAGCCTTCCTCTGAGCTTCAATCCATAGGCCCTTACAGTCACAGAGGTCAGTGATATTCAAACTCCCTTTAAATCTCTGGTGTGGTTGGAAATGTCTCTTGTATCTGATTTAGGAGCAACAAGAGCCTGCCTGGAGCTCACACAATACTATGTAACATTTTTTACTCACCAAATATTTTCTAATGTGGATCGAGACAGAGTAGCCTTGGCTGCCTCTCCCTGCAACACTGACTTTTGCTTGTAAATCCAGCAGGCAGGAAATAATTTCCAAAGTCTATAAATTAGTTTTGGCTTTGAGTGCACCAACCGTTAATTTCTGTGTGTGCACTATTTAATGTAGAGCTTGGATGAAATATGTCCCTGTAGCTCTCAAAAAGATTGAGCTACTCATGGACTTCCAGGGCAATTGAGCAAATTAACCATGCAAGGGAACAACAGTACCCCCACAAGGTGGGACTCCTTGCTTTGCAATCCTTCCTTTCAGATATGCTGCAAGTGCCACATATTGGTGACCCACATATTCAGTAAATAAAGATACCACTGCTGATGTTATGACTACTGGGAGAACTGGGGGAAGTTTTGCCACTGGGATAGCTACAACAACACACGTCTTTCCACCATGTTGATTCCATTGAGTTGGTCTGTTGTGCCCGAAACCCTGCCAGTTTACATTTTGACAAAGCTCTTTTAACATGTTTAGCCGATTTTATCGATATCAACATTAGTGAAAAATGGGCTTAGTTTACCTTTCAAGGCAAGGCTGTTGTCTTAGGCCAGCAGATGCTCCAAGAGGAGCTCACAGATAGCAAGCTCTGAAGTTCTTAAATTGCAGAATGCTCAACAAAGGTAATTAGGTGCTTCTTTTGCTGTTCTTGGCAAACTAGGTCTGCTCCTAAATGAATGGTATTGCAGCAAACATCTGAGACCTTTGTGATTACTTGGGACACTTGCAATAATCTATGTTTCATTACCACCAGCCCTGAGAAGCTGCTCCAGCTGCCTTTGGTACTGCTGATGTCCTGCTGCAGTAATTTATCCTCTGTGCTGCTCAGGGAAGAGCTGATGGGAATCAGCTCCCATCTCCTCCTTCCTCCAGCTGGAGCTGCAGCACAGCAGGGACAGCCCCATGACCAGGAATGTTTCATGTTTGCTTTGCAAACCCCACACTTCAGTGTTCAGCTCACGCTCTGTTAGTGGCAAACTGCTGCCTCCCCCAGCACAAGCAGCTGGAGTTTAATTTTCCCTGAGGCAAAGATCTAATCCTTCCCAACCATCCAGAGGAGTTCTAGTGCTTTCCGAATTTCTACTGGGATTCTGGTGTACTTGTCTTAGTGCTCGTGAGAGTCACAAACATGCAATACAAACCCTCCTGTGTTAGGAGCTTTCAGATTAGATTAAAACCTATCTATTCACTGGGCCAAAACGCACAAAAAGAGTCCAGGAAAACTGCAGTTGCCTCTGTGCACAGCAATGAATTTCATGGAAAATTAGCCTCAGAATCAATACAGAGTTGGGTGCATGATGCTGGGTTTTGTGCTCATTGGGGCTTGCATGCTACAGGAGATGTGGTTTCTTGTTTTGTGAAGTGCTGCAAGGCTTTAAGAGTTTTGTGATTTTGCTGCTAATCAGTGTGTCAGTGCCATGCCTGATCAAAGCAAGGTTCAACAGAGAAGAACAGAACACAACCTTTTCCATGCTTAAGCCCTTATTGCTGTTCTGTGGGAAAAAAAACCCCAAACTATACTAGTGCTAGGAAATCTCCCCAGTTTAATATTCTTCAATGCCGACCTGTAACCTGCTAATGGAGCTCTCTAACACACGCCTGCCAGTGGGCTTCAAACATAAACCTTAACCCCAGATGGGCTCCCTTCATCAAATAAACCCAGCAAAAGGGACAACATGGTTACTTTAAAACACAGAAACCATTTCAGGAGCTAGAAAAGCAAAATTCCTCTACTGTTCATTTCTCATTGGGAAGCAAGGAAAGATCTCCAGAGAGAAAAGACACACCCTGAACTCAAGGACTCCAGAGAAAGCTTCCAGAGGGAAGGGAAAGGCCCAGAACACCAGCTCAAAAGTGATGTGGCCTGTGCTGTAGGAAGTTTCACATTACCAGGTTGATGTTCTTGGCCTCTATGTGCTTCAGCACAATGGTGGCAAGGAGATGTGTGTCCCATTCAACAGCAGGATTGTCTGGAAGATCCCTGAAAATGAGAAGAGCAATAAGTCACTTCACTGCTGAGAACTTTGTACAGACCACACTAGAAAAGAGAGATCCTCTTATCAGAGAATGAAATCAAGATAAATTTATTTGCCATATAAACCCACTGAACCTTATGCCTTACAGCATTGGATATTGGAGGGTTGAAAGGAAAATAGCAGTTCCAACACTCTCCTCATGGATTTGCCAAGGTCTCCCTTTCCTCTTACCATTCAGGTAGACTTTCCAACTGCTTTACTTCAAGCAACATTTGTTTTGTCAACTCCTGTTCCTGATTCATCCCAATCAAATTATTTTCAACTATATTTTCAAAAAAATTTCTTTATTTAAAGCCCCCTTTAAAACATATTTTTCTGAAAAACTTCACAACCATAATCTACTGGTGAATTACACAGGAAAAGTACCAAGCAAACTCCTGCTCTCCTTTATTCAGGAAAAATCCATTAACCACAACCAGAGGACAACAGAGACATAATTATATGGTTTGGATTTGATAGTAGTTCTTCATCTGTTTATTTTGTGCTTTGCATACCCAGTTGGTATGCAGAGCATACTGTCACTGAATGCCCTTCCTGGGTATTTTGGATTGCAGGATTCTAGGGGCAGGAACCATGAGCCAAATGCAAAATAGCACCAGACAGCCAAGAGAACATTCCATATTTACACAACTGAGAGCTGGATTTGACCCCTCAGTCATTATGTCTGAATGATGCCAAGAAAACATTGCTCACAAAGTTACAAAGGTTATTAGTAACAATAGGATAACACACAGCTGCTAAAGACCAATAATGACATGTTAAACGGGGCTTTTTCTCAGACCTTTCCCTCCTCTGGAAGTCTGGTAATTGCTGTGAGGTGGTTTAGCAGCAAAGCCACTACACAGTGTTCTCTCCCAGACACACGGGCCTGGAACTGAACCGACCCAGCTGTTTGCAGCACGGAGCAGGGGAGGTACATCCCATCACTCCTCAGGCCGTGCTGACTCCCCAGACAGCAAGGACAGCAACATCTGCAACAAAACAACGGGAAAATGTCTCCCTGGCACATTCCGCAGCAAAGCTCAGCCTGGCTCTGCATGGGTCTTTCTGGGCACAAATTTTCCCACTGCTGTTAACAGTAGTCGGAGTAGAAGGAAGATCCTGAAGTACAAACTGACCATCAGCTTTTCCCTGTTGTGTTCTGTGCTCCTGTTCAGCTCAGGCCAAAATAACGTGAATTAGAAACCCCAGGAGAAGGGAAGGTGTTCCTACAGCAGAGCACACGTTCCAGCTCTGGGCCCTGCAGCAATATTACAGCTACAGAAGGTTCCATGTTGTTCGCAATTCCCTCTTGTACAGACAACACCTTTGACTGATGTACACAACACCTGAATGTCATCCCTGGGAAGATTCCCTGGTCCATCTGGTGGCTGTCTCATCAGCTTAACAAACCTGCATCTCATCTGCTCAGACACAGGCTTTTCACATCTCCTGTTTGAAGATGAAGTGGCCCTGTTGACCCCAAAGATATGACAAGTCCCAGCATGTCACAGCAAGCCTTGAACGGAGCACATTTAAAAATATGCTTCAACTAAAACATCCCAAGGAACACACACACAGAGCAGACTCCAAGTGCAAGTCAACAGGGCTTCAGTTGTTCAGATGGTACCTTCAAGGTATATCAGGGCTTAATCTGATAATAATAAAGCAGTAAATTAGTCTAAGGGGGATTTTGCACTGGTTACTTACAGTGCAAATATCCTTGCCCTTTTTGGAGGGGGGTTAAATGGAGCTGTGCAGGAAGTGAAGGGTCTCATTAAAACAGGACGGGTGCTCCAAAGGGAGAGGTCAGGAAAAAAAAGTAGGGCTTGGAATTTATGATGTCCAGGAGGCTTTGGTGTCATAGCCACCGCACTCAGCTTTATTGGGCTGTCTCCAAAAAGGCTGCTGGGTAGTGGAGCAGGTTTTAACTAGTTTAGACAGATAAAGATCATCCTCGTCAATGGAAATGAACAGCTGGAGGCAACGGTTTAGAATCCCTGGAAACAAAACAATCTGAAGGCATGAGCAAATTAACTCCATGAACACTGAACTGATTGAGCAGGAATATTCCACCAAAAATCCTGCTTCTACCCACTTACTGCTGCTCGTGGAGAAACCACTCACCTCCAGTAAGGAAAAGCAAATATTTTTCTTGCCTGATATTTCTCAGGTACAGAAGAGAAGCTGAGTTTGCCACACACGTGTACATAAGCACATTCATAACTCTCATTAACAGCCACCATGGCCCACGGAAGTATTTTCAGCTCATTCTGCAGACAAGAAAAGTTACTCACAGTTAAATGACAAACCCAGAGTCACCCTGAGAAGTCAGAAGCAGAACTGGCAATACATTCATCCAGACTGATCCAGGAAATGACTTCATTTTTTTTTAATTGTAAGAGTTTGTATAATACTTTATAAAGTTGAAGATGTGTTCCCATGATAGTAGGGACCCACAGAAAGCATGAGACCAGTAATACTCTACCTGTGCTCTGGATATCATTACCTGGGTCCAGGTGAGGATGAAAAGGGGACAAAAGAACCCAAGTCCCTACACCCTGTGCAGCAATGCCCACAGGACACAGACTTACAGGAGGTCTCTACGCGCCAAAGGAACTTTGTAGAGACATAGAAACTTTGAAAACTGCTGTAGTTCAAAAAGCATCTATTCAGTTTAAAACATTATTCCTAACATCATAAACCAGTTCTCAGCAGACCTGAATGGTTCAGTGACAATGCTGCACTACCGAAACAAGCTGCACTGATTGTGATTTTACCTTCAGGACTTCACAACAGAAACATCAGCACTTAAATGGTTAACTCCCAGCTAAGGCTGGTAATGCCTCTGAGCTCAAGGTCGAAGGGCTGAGATAAAGGACTATAAAGAGTGAAAATTAGCACATTCCCTGGAGCAGACTGGAGCTTGTCCCAGGAGACACAGCTCCCCACAGCCCTCCCTGTCCCCTGCCCCAGAGAGCTCCTTGTTGCTGCTGTCAGTCACTGCCACAGATCAGGATACAAATCCTGCACCAGAGGCCTCCCAGATCACGCTGCTGGAGGGGGCTGGTGGCAAGGGCAGAGGGGTTTGGGCACTTGGCCTCATTTCCACCAAACTCTTATGGTCTGGAAGGGATCTTTATGGGCATTCCACGTGCCTGATACTGAATGCAGGTGGCTGCTTGGATGCAGAGGGAAATGGGGAGATGCACAAAAGAAGCAAAAAAACCCCCACTTTTAATGGAATAAAGCTCCAGAAGAGTTGTTTTCCCTGCAATTTTCAGTGAAAGCCATGCTGTGCACTGTACAGGGAATTTAGAGCTGTGCCAGGGGATCTGTAGCCTCAAGAGAGAGAAGTGGAGAACTGTGATGCTGCATTTGCTGCAGTGTGGAGAAAGGTCTGTGTCTGCTCACCAATTCCAGCAGGACCAGTTGTGGGAAACACCATGTTTGGAAAACAAAACTTTGTACCTTTCTATTTATCCATCCACTCTTGGTAGCAAGAACTAGACAGGACTCCTGGTTTTCTCCATCTGACTCCCTTGCTTTCCTCCTTGCCATGCTGAGCAGACAGTGGCATCTGTGGTTCCCCTTCCCTAGGTTTGCACAGAAGAATGCAGTGGATGTCCTACCTTAGAGCATGGGAAACATGTCAAAAATCACTGCCTGCTGCCAGGTCCTCTCCAGGCCTCCTCCTCTCCCTGTTTTGGGCTGTAGCTCCTCTTACACCTCAGCCTGGCCCTTCAAACACTGTGCCCGTTGCCAGCACTGCTATCCCTGCCAGCAGCCAGGACAACTCTGTAGGGTTGTCTTTCTAGGAACATTTGGGCTCAAGATGGCCAGATTCCTGTCATTTGGAAGGTCACTTTTGGCCAAGGGAGAGATTTAAAAACCTTCACAGATAAATATTGCCAAGTTATACCCTCCTTACATGATATACTGCCCAATCCCTGTCCAAGTTTCCACAGCTCATCTTCCACAGGCCCTTCAGCTACAGCCAGTGCCTTCATGTGCACAATCTTCCTCCAAAGCCTTCCACACAATTCATCCTGCTCATAAACTAAGCTCTAAAGGTTAAGTTAAATCAAACAGTCAGTCTGTGTGATGTCCATGTGGCTCAACAAACAGCAAACGGGCTGTGCTTTATGGGATAACCTTGAGATCTGTCCCTCCTGGAATCTGTGAGCCAGGAAATCCCCAGGCCCTCTGGAGGTGCCTCTGGATACCTGACAGTCACCCTCGTGGGACCATCAGGCTCCATCTCTGCCCTGACACACAGCCTGTATGGCAGTGGGCAATAGGGTTCCTTCTTGGAGATGTTTAGGTCTCCATCGATCCATTCCAAGACACCAGAGCAAACCTTTCAAGGTGCTGATGTGATTTTCCACCTCACTACACACCAAAAGGGTCAAAATTATAGAGTTTTCCCATTTCTTATTGTCTTTTCATTCTGCAGCATGACCCTAACCAGTCCAAGGCTAAGGAGCAGAAAACATGTTTGCCTATTTTCTCCTCCTTATCCCCAGTGACTGATTTTACATCAAATCAACCCAAAGGTCAGTAGGTTGATGGTGGAACCAGGTGAGCTGCTGAGCACGAGTTCCCAGCTGGGAACAACAACCAGTGTGTTTGCTGAAACAGAGGATGCCCTTTGTATAAAGTTATAACTGTATAAAATGAACATCTGGGCAATGAAACTGGATCAAAAAGTGAAAGATCCCACAAAACAAAATGACGTGAGTGCACAATTAGTGAAAAAGCCATGTGATGACTAGAGGCAATCAGTGACCTTTATATCACAGCATCAAAGTAATTGAAAAAACTGTGTAAACACAAATTATTTCATGCTCTCCAAACTAGAGCAGAGAATTTTTATTTTTGAGATTATTCTGAGATAAGTTGACTGGCGAGCCCCAGGTCTCGAAGCAGAGCTTCTAAATCCTGACATTTATGACTATTTATAAATTTCTCTTCCTATAATGGGCAATTACAGACAGGAGGCAAATATTGCTGTTAGGCTGCATGGACGTCTCTGATTCAATTGAAAATAGCCCACTTAGATAAATGATCAGCATCTTGCAACATCGTGTTCTACAGAGAACAGATGCTGTGTGCTTATTGGAATGTAACAACCTACAATTTAGGAGAGAGATGGACTCAAGCAGGATGTTAACTGTCAAATGAAAAGCCACCTACGACAGAGAAGCTCAAGATGAAATTTTTACACCAGCAGCTTCCTCCCTCTCCTCATAGTAAAGAAACACAGGCTATTCTGAGAGTTGTATTTTAAGGCTGGAAATTAAAATCTTAGGGTTTGGTGTAGGTAGGAGGCAAAGGAAGTGGTGAAAATGTTAATGACTGGAATATTAACAATAAAATACACTTCAAATACTTCACAAAAGGAAAAACAGAATGGACATAAGCCTTTTTTCCCATCCTTAATGTCTAAGTATGGACCTGCTTTATACAAGTTTCAAAGGTAAATTAGGTAAGTTTAGATGCCAGTGGAGTGCTGTGGCCACACCAAGCAAAAGTTGTGGGTAAAGGGAAAGGACACAAAGACAGACTCCACCAGTCTGCTCAGCACTCCAGGAGAGTTCTCCACTGAGCTATGGACAGACCCAGCACACCTCCAGCAGGTAATAATCCAAGTTCCTCAATTACTCCCAAAAGGTAAATGGTAATTATGTCTCAAGGGAACACACTACTTGACTTGGGCATGATCACGTGATCCTGTTTGAGAAATAAGCATCTTTTGGGTTTAAATTCAAAGGAATTATTACAGAACACAGGGCTGATTGCTTGCAGAGACCTATACAAATGTCCCTGTACTCTTTTTTTTTTTTTTATGAATTATTGATGATTTCTCAGCAGAGACTGATGTCTATTCACAGAGATGACACAATTGCTTATCATAATTTGAAATCTGGTATTCATTTGACGTCTGTGCTTCAGTGGCTTGTTGATAAATTACAGCACAAAGCTCTGCAGGAACAAGTTCATATTCAATGTCTTCAAACAAAAACAATTGATGGTTCCTTTCAAGACCATAAATGCATAGAAACTACAGTGGCTAAAGCTAGTTTTAAAAAGTGAGCTTTTAAAGGAGAAGAAGAGATCAGGCCCTGCTGTCTAAGACAGGAACCAAAATTCAGCTCATCTAATTCTGAACTGATATTTAGTCATAGCTTTTGTACCTTCTGCTCTTCACACCTGTGAAATGGAAATAATTCTATGTTTACCCCTATGTAAAGAAGTTTGAGACTCTTCTAAGGACAGTATTGAGTTCCCTGATTTCTAGAAGGAAATGTAAAACATGTGTCTTGGCAGTCCTATGTACTGGGAACCCCATAAACCTGTCCTTTACTCACTGCATTGTGTTCCCATGGGGCATGAATCACGTTCAGTGTCTTAGTCCTGGCTTGAAGGTCTAGCCCAAAATATACAAAATACTGCATAAAGCTCCAAAATTATGACTACAGTGAGCAGTTGTGTCCATATGGAGCAGAGGAACTCTGCAACAAGGATAACATCTCCAACAGTCAGGACTTCCTCGGGGGCTGCTGCCAAACAGTGAAAGGGCTCCCAAATCACGTCATCACAAACTGCTTTGCTTTCAGCTGCAAACAGCAGGAATACTCCTTGGAACACATCCTTCTTAGCAGAAACACTGCAGTATATAAAGTTTTAAATCCCCCAGGCTCTGCAGAGCACATAAGAAGGCTGAAACATCTGGGCCAAGTGTTATCCCAACATAATATCCCAACATATCCCAAGTGTTATCCCAAGAGACCCTGTTTGCCAAAGCACAAGGCAGGGGTTGGGTGTGTCACTGGGCACCTTGCTGTGGTCACACAGGTGTCACCACATGATGCTGCAGCTCAGGAACATGGTTTCTAGGAGGGACATACTTGGTCACCAGCCCCAAAGCTGTGCTGCCAACACAGGACCTGCAAGAGGAGAAACGAGACCCGGGAGTCTCACACACAGGTGTCACACTCCGTGGTGTCACACTCCATGTGTGACACTCCTGTTCTAACTGTGCTGCTGGCACATGCTCAGGACTCAGTGTGAAGAACACACCTGACCTGTGCAGTCATTATCACTGATCAATCAATCAATCAATCAATCACACAAGGCCATGAGCACTGGGTTCCTTGCTGCCACACACAGCTTGGAGTCCAGCTGCCAGAGCGAGGAGAGGGCTCCAGTTCAGTCTCTCCAAGCTCTGCTGAGAGGCCCCAGCCCCAATATACGCAGAAGTCTGCAAACTCACACACTGCCAAAGAGTGTGTCTGGATCTTGGTGAGTAGTAGCAAAACAATTAAGTTCAAGTCCTTAAAGAGAGTTCTTCAAAAAGTGAAGCTGTTTCCCTGCCATTACCTTTCACTCTCAAGTTGGGTGCTGCGTATTATGCTACTTAATCCCAACTTTCATTCATGTTTGAACTGCAGTCATTTTGCACATGCACTACCCCCAGGCCAAGGCAGTGACAGCCCTTTGTCCCTGACAGCCATTCTGGGCCCAGAATACATTCTGTGTCTGTTGGCTGAGTGGGGCCCACAGATCCCACGTCAGTGACACATTTCCAGCCAACATTTAGTCCGTTTCCAGCACAACCAGCAGCTTCCAGCACTAACAGACTGCCAAGCAGTGTCTTGCCAAGTGCTGGGCAAGAGGCCTCCCTTTCATTTTATAGAAGCTGGACTTGTGTGTGTGATCTGTTGGGGGCCATTAGCAGAGGTCACTGAAGACATCAGTCAGAGGCAGACAGCAGTTTCAGGAGATTTGGGGCTGCCATGATGAATTAGGAGGCTGCAGTTCCTCCTCTGGCCAACTGCAGTGTGGTTTGGGCAGCAGACAACAGGGCAGTGTGGGATGACATCAATTCCTCTGGTACCTTGGAGAAGTATCCAGGAAAGGAGAGCATTGAAGACTCTACCTAGTTCAGGAAAACAAGAATACACCAACTTTTTCCTAATTATCTGTTGGTGAAGTGCATATTTAGTATTTGTCCTAAACAACCGACAAATAATAGATCCATTAGCAACAACTGGCAATTTCATCTGTAGCCCTCTAATAAAACACCTTCAAACATGCAGCTGTCTGGGATCTTGGATCACAGTTGCTGGGCAAAGGGATATGCAACAGCACTCAGTTCAACACCTTCCTAAGGCCAGGAAGATGGATGGAACTGCTCAGTGGAAAGCTTGAACAGCAGACACGGACTACAGCAGTTGGTGGCCTCAGGGAATTTTGGTCCACATTCCTGGAACAACCTGCTCTTGTCTGTGTCAGCTCCCAGAGCAGGGTGGACTGACCTGACCCCAGAAAAAGGTGGGGTGGTCTCTACTAACACCCAGCTCCCTGGGATCCATTATGTACCACTTTAGGATGCCTCTGGCCACTCTGGTATTTTGGACAGTAACAGGGGAAGAACACAGACCATACTCCTCCCAAAGCACCATCTGTACTATAAGGAATGAGCACCACTAGACCTATATGAGGTGATCAGGCAGACCCCAGAACAGCTCACAGCCATCTCCAGTTCCTCATTATTATTGTTGTCTTTGAACAACAGGAATTCCTCTGGGGCCTGACAGTCTAAGGTGTCCTGAGAACAAAAAGCCCAGCAATCCCACAGTCACAACTCATGTTTTAAAACTGAAATACAAATGACCAGCAAAACCAGGACTCCGAGGAGCAGACCACAGGACTTCACTCCTCCCTTTCTTTTGTAAAATGCTTTGGAAAAAAGAACAGCTCAGCAGGGGAGAGCTTGGGACAGGGTATGTTAACCCATACATCAGGAAGCCATGTCTAACTTAGACCAGTCCTGGCACCCCTGGTTCAAGGACAGACTTCCAGTTTCAAAGTGCTGGTCAGGAGGTCTCACTGGACAGGTAGAAAGGGAATACAGAGTGTTCTTAGCCAGGTTCATACATTGGTATTGTCACACATGCATCATAACATGCCCAGGACCCCACAGCAGAAAGGGTTCAAACCCAAGGGGAAGGAACAGAAAGTCTCTCACAGCAGCCAGAAAAATTTTTAAGAGGTAAATTACTGAAATACCACAACCTGCACATGCCAAATAAACCTGGTGACCCTTCATCACAGCCTCAATATTAAATCTGTTTGCTCTTGGAATGATAAATACACCACACTGTATAGCCAAAAACTGCAGTTCTGACTCTGGCCCAGGTAAGTCAAACAGGACTTTGCCACGGACTCAATGGCCAGACCCTCAAAGAGCAGGGCAGCCAAAAAGCATAATCACTTTGACCAAAGAGAGATAGACCTTGGTCTATTCCACATAACAAATAAACTACAGTCAGAAACCACAAGAGACAGCTTGTAGCTAAATCAATCCCTCAGCCACTTTAATTAATCTTCTAGAAAGAGAAAGCACAGAATAGTCACTTCATGGACATTGATTTCTCATGCCAAAACTTATGTAAATGCAGATGCAACTTCAGCAGAGATCTCAAGAGGATGATGGCCTGATTCCAAACGCAGCTTCCCATGTTGCAACATTCCAGCTTCCCTCTACCAATTCCATCCAAAAAGTTTTGTGGTTTCTCAGCCTCCCACAAACTACCATCTCCTGCAATCCATTTGATCTGTCCAGTGGCATGGGAGCTTTACTTCTTGAACTCATGGTGTACCCACCTCTCTAACACCGAGGTTCTGATGCCCTGGGCTCTCCAGCTGGGTGCAATTTTCATTACTACCATCAAATCACTTCATTTTATAAGACAGTGTCTCAGAAGTGAAACACCTACCCTAACTGCGAGCTTGATCCCACAAACTTCACTGACATGCAAAGTTTCTGCTCATGCAAACAAGGCTCTTGCAGGCACTGTCTTGCCGGGCCCCACTGATGTGAGTGCCCCAATTACATGAGCCAGCTCCGGGCTGCCAGTGAAACCCCCGCGCCGGCTTCCAGCGCAGCCAGCCGGGAACTATGCCTGGAACTCCATTTGCGACGGCTAAGTGGGACTCGGCAACAATGAACAAAACGAGCACAAACGCATCGACCTTTATCGCTGAGCCTCCTCGGGGCGCTGGTTCGATGCCAGCGTTATGCAATGGCTTTGCTATAGCAACAGCCGGGGTGCTCGGCAGTAACCCCGGCCCGCAGCCACTGAACTCTGCCCCACTAGCGCGCTGTTTACACTGCTCACATGACGGCCGCAGGGAGGCTCCTGGCAGCCGCCCGCATCCAGCCGGATTTCTAGGACCAGGCCAAGACTGCCAAAGGCTGGGAACGATTAACTCTTGTGCGCAGGGGCTTCCCGCTCCAGCAGCTGGAGCTTCGTCCTCCCGACATCACGGCGGGATTTAGGCGTTCATCGAGGGGATAAGGAAATCAACAAGCTCTAAAGAAGGAACGGTGTCTTTTCTTCCTTAGTGAGTGAGCATAATGAACAGGAGCTGGGAACATAACACCTTCTCCATGAGCTGTGTGCCAGGAGCTGCACGTACCTGGGTTATATGAGATTGCACAAACTCCAGCAGCAGCACCAGCACCACGGCCCAGCCCTGAGCTCTGGAGCACTTACAAGTTCCAGGGGTACAGGGGAGGCTTTGGAGACAGGGGCTGTGCTGTACAGGTGCCTTGCTAAAATGGTTATTTAGCCTCACAGCACAACCCAGTAAGACAAAGCTGCAGATTCCCAACCCGCTGCTGTGCCATCGCTGTGTGAGCAGGACGGCTCCTGCTTCAGCACTTCCACAGCATTTCTTTCCACACATTAACAGATGTTCATTAACTCAACCCCCTGCGAGGCTGGTATGGGGAAGTAAGCAAGTAATAACCTCCACATTTTATAATGAGAGAATTAAGAGCTCAGGGAGCTCTCCCTCGAGAGACTGAGGCACCAGAGCTGAGTCAGGGGCAGAGCCTGGAATGGAGCCTGTGAGCTCCCAGCGCTGCAGCACCCACACACTCCAGGAATATGTTTCATTGCCTGGGGCAAACAACAATCCACTTTTCAACAGGCGTTTTATAGGTGCTCTGCAGAGCCTCATGTATTCCTGGCCTTTGGACTGAGCAGAAAACACATAACAGTTGCACATTATCCACCATTACACCAACATCAAAGGAGCTGCTAAAAAGTCCCCCCAAAACCTGCCCAGGGCCAAAGTGTTGACCCCGGCATCACCTAATTGTGCTCTCGTATGACACAGCCCTGGATCACTCGTTCTGTCAATACTCTTGGCCACTTTTCCTTGTACTTGTCACCTAGGAATAGTCTACATAAACTTATATCTCGCCCTAAAATATTGTATTCCTCAGTGAAACCCTGTTATTGCCAGTAAGAGGTTGTGTGGATCTCTCTGCTATGATGACAAGTTCATTGTAACAAGAACAGACCCTGCAGATACAGCACTGAAAAGCAGTGCCTTGACATCAGAACTTCCTCTGACAGCTTCATCCCCAGCTATCCCTACATCCAAATATACAAGTGCCACAAAAAACACGGAGAGGAAATTTGTTAGGTCTGGCTAAAAATTTAAACACTCACAAATTTCAATTTAAACCAGTGGTTCAGTCTATCTCTGCAGAAACAGGCTTGCTGCAGTAACCTGTTCTTTAACCCTCCACTGGTAAGTCCAGCTGAACTCTGACATTCCTGTATCAGTTCTCATTCAAGCCTCAGTGTGTTGGCACCAACTCTGCAAACCCCTCACCTCTCTTCCCCAGAGGTCAAACCTCTGTCTGCCAATGTTTTATCCTGCAATATTTACACAATGTCTTTTCCTAGGCAAATGATAAACCAGCCTTGGCAGCCCATCGTGTGGCTACTTACAAGAAGAGAAATGTTGAGTATTTGGCTTATGAAACAGAAATACAGGAAGAAAATATTTATAACAATGCTACTGTTGAAATAAGGGAGACCATAATTTATTACAGATGTGACCCTTCTAAACTGAAGTGTTTAAATCTTGCTGATGCTATGCAGTCACATGAAGCAGAATGGACTTCATGAAGAATATATCTAACTTCAATTGTAAATTGCTTCCTTTTATCCCCTGCCATGTTGTACCCCAAAATATGCACAAAATTTGCTTCTTTCAAGCACTGTTTGCCAGACTTTTCAGTGATCAGAAGATTTAAAAAATGACTGACAGGAAAACATTCATCCTTCATCAGAAAACAGACTGAACACTTTTACATTTAACAAGATTCAGTTACTTATTAACTGAATTAATTATTAGAGAAAATGGCACGTAACTCAAACAAGATTTGTTAAGATTACAGTCACATATAAAGAATGTAGAATGTCTGTGAATAGAGAAAGGATATGTAATGAATTAAATTATTCCAATGCAAATAGCAATTGCAGAGAAACAGTCTGCAACGCTGACGTGAGGAAGTACTGAAATTACTGTGCAAGGAGTTTGCAGGTACAGTGAGATGGTTAATATGTGACTGGTTGGAAGAGGGGGCATGACTTGGCATGGAACTGTAATCAGACCATTTTCATTTAGTGCTTCGCTTGGTACAGAAGTATCAGATAACAAAATATTCACCCTAAATCTCATCTCAGTTTCTAAAAAAGTGTTTCAGTTTCCTGTACTGCAGTAAATTTTTTTTTTTTTCATTTTAACCAAAACTGATTGAAGAAACTACAAGAGGTAAAAGCTGCTCAACGATACCCAGCAAAGCATTCACTTCCCTCCCTCCCGATCTGCTGTGCAATAAAACTGAGCTATAAAACACCACCCACACTGGCAAAACCTCATGCACATCAGGAAAAAGGTGAATATGGGACAGAGGAAAACATTCACTTCCTATTTGCTTCATCACATTCTGGTTTCTCCTTTTTAAAAAGTTGGTGTTGCATCATCCGGGCAGTTTCCTACAGAACAAATTACCAAAAGTGCCCCAAATTGGCTCTGGTATCTCTTCCAAGAGCAACAGTAAAACTCCATGAGCAAACTAGTAAAATCCACCCTACTACCTTGAGATATTGAGTATCTTCTACAGTGTTTTACTCCTAATATGTGTGTTTAATAATTTGCCAACATTACTTACCTCCTAACAGAGTATCTTGTTCTATGGATAGTTGCTCTATGTTGGGAATTCTGCATTGCTGGCACTCTTTGTTGGTGGGTTGGGTTCTCTTTAACAATATTCCTACTTGGTAGTGGGGTTATGTTAAATGCACTCCCAACCCAGCAAATGTCCCTTTAAGGAATTTTTTTTTTTTACTAGTTTGCTCTAATCTGAAGTACCACACCCAACAACTTCTAATTCAAGTTTACACTGAAAAACTTTGCAATTTCGTGTATACTGACTGAACTAAGGCCAGGGGGAATAAAACCATTAAGATTTCACATGAACTCAAAGAAGAAAGGCTTCTTGGGTAATGTAATTACAGAGCACAGACCTCGTAAGAGGAAATGAACTGCAGGGATTCATTTGATTACTTTTTTTCCTTTCCTTTTTAATGACAGCAAGGGCTCTCCTTCCCTCACCCCTGCCACTCTAACAGTATATATTAAGGAAATTCTTAGAAGGCGGGAACTGGGACTGTTGCAGACAGATGTTTCAGTGGGACACTGTTATGGTGAAGTGTGTCCTTGATTTTTTCACAAGTCCCACCTACCTGCAGCCCTGACATCTTCCTGGAAGTGATTAAAGAAGTAACCAGTACCTGTGCTCCTGCCTAGAGCCCTCTTTTTGTGGCACATTAGAGGGATTATGGCCAAGCCCACCCTGTGCTGTTTGGAATCTCTATGTGGTCCCATCCAGTCCAGTTTTGAGTATCTCATCCATCTTGGTTGTTGCTGTTGAGGAGACCTGAACAACACTCCAGCTGCCTCAGGACTTTGCACATGGAACTCAGGTTGTGTCCCATCACATCACCTGCCCGAGGCCAGGACAAAGCTGGAGAAGGGATCTGGGAGCCACTTCATGCTGCCATATTCAAACCCTGGCAGTGCTCTGGGCTGTGCAATCCTCAACGGCAGGGACTGGTTTATTTAGTTGTCTTGGTAACATTGTGGTTGACCCGGGTTGACCAGATCAGTGTGACTTAATCATCCCGAGGAGAAGGAAACAATTGCAACAAGTGCAAGAGCTAATTACTGTGGGTTCCCTCCCTGAATGGACTTCCTCCAGCTTGTGTCTCACGTTCACAACCCTTGCCCTGCCCAAGCATTCCAACAATTCTGACTGTGCATCTACCTGTGACAACCAGGTCACCTACAGCCCTTTGCTGTGTACTCTGCACCATGGATCTGTACATCCTGACTATCTGTGCACTCCCTGTGGCTCACAGTTGAGTTATAAACACCTATTTACACTGTGTCAATACTCCAGGATTTTATTGACAGCCTGTTAGGTACAAGGTACGATGTAAAGTGCATGTTTGACCTATTAAGTGTGTTTAAACCCTCTTTTTTGTCTCTCTGTACAATAATGCAGCTGTGGAAATCATCCGAGACACTAAAACAAATGGTCCCCTGATGTAATCATAACAGAGCTGGAGGAAAGGCAATTTCAGCAAAAAACTGACAGCACAATCTGCTCATGTTTTAGTCTGACCTGTTCTCCTTGCAGAAGCAGCACCACAGAATGTTTTGCAAATGGATTTGTATTTACATGCTTGGCAGTCAGTTCTAAACGTTGCTCCTTGTCTGTATAATAATTACATGGAATGCTCAGTGGAGATGTTTTCTAAATTGAAATAAATAGAATCAATACAGACTTGAGTTAACTGCATTGTCATATTGCATGAATAAAACACACTGATGGATACCCTTGGCTCGTATTCAACAGGGATTTCGTCATTGCTAGTGCTATGCAAACTGAATTTTAAAAGGTGTGCTAGCAGTTTAAAAATCCCATTTCTGTCTAACTTCTACCTCCTATTGTTATTAGTAACTCCTAGGACTCCTCAAATAGAAAGAGTCACCTTTACCACACAGTCCAGAGGACGAAAAAGAAACATTTCAGAAAATAGGTATGCACAGCTGTAAAACCATAACACTGGGTAGGGAACTAGGGGATGGGTATTATACAAAAATTACTCAGCATATTTTTACAAGTTAACTTCAAAACCTCTGCATTTCTTGCATGTATTTCTCCAACATCAGACCATCCTTTTTTCATGCTGCCTGCTGAACTGCTACAGTAAACCAGACTCCTGGCCCTTCATTTGGCTTTGCCATTTACACATCCTTTAGAGCATCTCACAAAATGACTGCCAGACTCTAAACGTGGTCACTTCCTTTATCATCCCAAACAAACAAAGGTTGTTTCAGTTCACTGCTAAGGCACTGAAGCATGTACAGGTCTCATCTGATTACAGAGCTGTAATGCCCCGAGGCCATAGGGACTGTCAACACAGCTGTCCCTGTGTGCTAAGACAAAAGTCCTGCCGGGCAATCCCTGAATCAAAATGGAAACACATCTTCTGAAATGGATTAGGGGTAAGGACAAGGACTGTAAATAGGCCAGGCAGCCAGGGAAGTTTATTTAGGTATTACTAAGGAGATTCTATTGAGCTGTTAGAAAGTACCTTGACCCTGGAGATGTTTTGCAAAACTAAGTATTCTTCAGTATTTTATTTCTCTGGTCACCTGTTGCCTGCAGAAGAACAACCAAATGAACATTTTCTGAGTGGGTTTTGCTTTAGACACACAAGACCACACAGAATGTGTATAAAGCTCACAAAGAAGGGATACTAATGGCATAATTAGCTCCTGGGAGAAAAGCAGTTCTGCTGCATCAGCACCGAGTGGCTCCCTCCCTCACCCCATCCCACCCCCTCATCCAACACACCCTCAACCCATCCCACACTTCACCCATCCCACGCCCTCACTATCCCACAAGAGGCAGTTCTCATTTCCAGCACAGGGATGTGCCAACACACCTTGGGGACCCTCAGGAGTTATCCCTGCACAGCAATGTACACCCCCACCCCCCTTTCTCATCCCAGGAAGGACAAGCCTTTCTGGAATTTCTCATTGTCTCTGCTGAGTCTCTTACTCAACAGAGAATTCTTTAATAAAAATGTGCCACTCCATCAAATCTTTCACTGAATGATCTCTTAGTCTTCCCTAAAGGGAAGGGGACCCAGGAGCCACCTTGTCCTCCCTTCGAGGTGTGACAGACAGAATGTCCACATCTGCACAGGGATAATGGGACATGGAAAGGATGGAAAATCCTGGCACAGCTGCAGCCAACGGCAAAAGTTCTGTTCCCTGACACTGCAGCAGAAACAAACCAGAGCAATCCTTTCTCCCAGTCCTGTCAACCACTGAACAACACTATCTCCTGAATTTAAATCCCGAGGGTTAAACATTCCCAAATAAATTACTGTTAATGCAGATCAGTTTAAGGCCAAACTAGTCTGGGCTACATTGTTTAAACATTAAGTTCTGCAGGTTTATTTTTCTAATACCACTTTTTTCTTTCTTTTTAATTAATTTTCTGGTCATCTGTGGCTTAGAAAATGGCTGATTCAGTAGATATGTGCTCCCACATCTGGGCTTTCTTTAAACAAAGTCACAGAAATGATGAGCCTACTCCTACATAATATTTTATTGTTTCCTATGGTCATGGTTTCAGTGTTTTAATCATAATTAGAGGCTCACACACTCCCATCTCAGCATGTACAGTAGGCTGGATAAGCCAGAAAACCATTTTAAGTTGAAGGCTTGCCCAGGTATCTGATATCTTTATCACAAAAATCTGAAATTTTGCTCTGAGTCACTGATAAAAAATTTACTTCACGGAACATTTGAAGAGGGGAAAAAAAATAAAGCATAAAGCATAAAAGCTCTGTAAATCAGGACTCCAAGCCCTGGCAGGAGCATTCCCAACCCTGGGCCTTGGTGCTTTCGATTCAGCTGCTCCTGTTTTAAATAAGTGATTTAGTTCTTTCTGAAACAACTCTGTTGTTCTAAGGATAGAATTCAATTTTCCAGTTTATTGTATTAACAAGCATGGAGTGATGCATTTTTCCCAACTAAATGCATTTTTAGTCATGGTTTGTGCAATTTTAAGTTGAGGTGGAAGCTGGAGCTCCAAGTCATTTATAATGACTCCAATATTTTATAATTGTTTCCTAACAACTGTGTAAATTATATTAGAATTTCTAGAAATACGTGGAAAAGCTTATCAAAACACAGCATTAAAAACTAACACATCCAGTAAACAAAGATAGAGTTAACTGCAGTTAAGGAGATAAAGCAGTTGGTTTTGGATCACACATGCTCTTCAGGCATCTAAAAAATTAGTAGAACAGCTTTCACATCTATTTTTATTCAGAGACCACAAGATGAAAAAAGATTTCCTCCTTCAGTTTTGAATGAGCTTCTCAAGGCTGAATTGCTGAGTGTCTGAATTAGGTAAAAAGGAGTCTCTCACTCTAAAAAAGTCTAGTGCTAAGTCAGAGACCTCCATCAGTTGTGTGGTTTTACTTCCTCTTAAACATTGGCAGGAAAAAGCACCCTGTCTGCCTCTTTAATTTCATGTAACTTATGAGATTACTTGAAGCTTAGTTCTTGGTACAGATGGTCATAAAGGCACATTAAATCACAATGCTTTATCTTAAACAATTGAATTTGACATAATAAAGTATTAATAATTGCAATAAATTTTGATCCATGTTGCTCCAGTGGCTTTTGGGTTTACAGTGGAAAATCAGACTTGCCAGCTAATTAATTCTTGTGATTGATTGTCGTTATTATCAGTGTCAGACATGGATTTTTAAAGCCAGAAGGGCCACTATGGTCACTATTCTCATACAAAATGCAACGTAACATCTCAACAGACCTCACCCACCAAATCTCTTCTCCTGTTGGTCCTCCCATATGACCATCAAGTCATCTCTGTTTTCCACTCTGGGTGCAGTTTCCCAAGTATTTTCCAAACACCAATATCTGGATTCTATACCAAGATACTGACCTAGAACAAGAGACTCTCAAACAACACATGAAGAGACAATAACAGCTCCTCCCTCCTGCCTGCTCTTCCCTTGCTCACAGGGCCCCATTCACATTCTGTGTGACAGCTCTGGCACTGGGAGCTGGTGTTTAACTGGTTACCCAAGTCAGTCCCTCAGAGCTCCTCAGTGCCACTTCATACACCCAGGAATACCTCAGTGACTAATTTTTAGCAAAGAACAAGTGACTTTTTATTTGACTATAAGTGCCTCTAAACATCTGTTGATGTAGCCACTTTCCCATAACAATTTTACTATTTGTAGTTCACTAGGTTGCTAGTAGGTTCCCACTTTCAAAAACTGGGAAACATGAATATTTGAAGAGATCTGTCCAAGCCACACAGTGCAGTATTCCTGGGGCTGGGCTGGCTTAAAAGAAAGGACTCTTGGCTCTCATTTGCACATTCAGGTTACTGAATACACTGCCCTGGGGCAAATGAGTGTGTAATAATGTGCAGGAATCACTTCAACCCCTTCATCTGTTCACGTGCAGATGGAGAAGAGGAAAGAGCACAAAGGTGCAGCATCAGCAAACTGGGCTGGTACCTCCTGCAACCATTTAACTGGGACAATAAAGAACTGAGCCTTGTGCTTGTGCTTGTCCTCAGGTTCTGCTGAGAGGGCAAAAAGAGCCTCTGGTCCTTCCCACGACTGAACTGAGCATGTGGACTCACTCATAGGGGTTCAGTATTTGCCCTTGAACCGGTGTGGGCTGCATTTGGCACTCTGCTTTTAGATCAATATATAACCCAGGAGTAATCTTATCTGGCAGGGACAGGGATATTGGGGGGAGGGGGGGGAACACAGCCCCAGAAGTGAGGAGAGCAGCTCTTCTAAATGTTAATGGGTTAAGAATAGAAAGGTCAAATGCCTGCCTTATCAGAAGGCCCCATGTGCAAACAGGCAGCAGCTCGGCAATCAGAGCACCAGCTGGGTATAAATGTCAGAGTTAGTTACTGTAGCTGTAAACACCAAAAGCACAATGGTGGAACTGGGAAACCTCCCAAGACACTTATGGTTAATACAGATCACTGGGAAGGTCCAGCTGCCCAGACTGGCTGGAGATGACTCCAGTCTTAGAGCTGCTGTGGAACCAGAGAGCACTCGTGAGCCGTGTGACAGCCCCACAGTGAACCACTGCAGGAGGGGTATTGAAGTGTTGTGTATCAAACATCCTGTGCTGGCTCCAGATTGCTCTTGCCAGAACACACCTGTTCTTCTGGAATAAGGATATATGAGGATGGAGACAAAAAGTCCTTCCTTCCCTCCTTGTAGGTACAGAGGGCACTAAACAGCAGAAGCTGCACGAGGACTCCACCGAGAGTCTCTCTGAGCACAACACATAAAGGATTGGGATGGAATAAGAGATGAGGCAGGACAGTAAAAATACATCTCCCTTAAATACTAATACATTTTTAGCCCTGTTCTAATTAATCTTCTTATTGGCACCCACGGAAAGAGGCCAGAAGTTGTATTACATTGGGCAGTAATCTTCTTGCAGATACCAGCAATCAATTTGCAGGAACAGTAAAGAGCACCAGCACACACTGCTGTGCAGAGTTCCTGTGAGAAATACTGGGTCAGACCTTTGTCTGCCATTCACCAGTGCTTCCAGTTCAGCACCTTTTGCCTGGAATCAGTTGTCAATGAGATTAATCAGCCAACTGGTTCCCATTCCCTGAAAAGATGAGCAGCCATGTTTAAGAAAACTGCTGTTCCCTCTCTGCTGGCACCTGGACTGCCCCAGGAGACAGTTACCTGAGTTTGGGATACACACAGGATACAGGATAGCTACCTGGCACAGCTCCCTCCTTACTGCAGAACAAAGAGCACCTTCTTGTCAGCCTGTTCCCAGCTGTAAACAACTACCAAAGGAGAGGGTTAATTACGGGTAAAACATGAGAAAGGAATAGTAACTACAAATCCAACAAGACTAAATATATTTTATCCCACAAAAGGGATAAACAGGATTTTTGCTCATAGCTCAGAGATCATATTCTAACCATTAAATAGCTACTTTAATTGGTAAAGATAGGGTTACATTTAAAACAAAAAAGGAATGCACCCATGTGAAGCCATTGCTCCTGAAAGATGATTTCAGTTTAGATCCTTGATGTTTGTACCACAGAGTGACATTCTGCAGTAACTGGACAGGCCTCTAACCCCAGGCATAGGGGAGAATACACCATAACCTACTTAAATTTGCAGGCTGCATCCCTTCTGCTGCAGAGCTCCCAAATGGGCACAAATGGCTTATTTCGTACACAGCATTACTCGGCATCTGTTTATCCCCCAGTCTCCTGCCAGCATCTGTTCCCTCTCTGACATACAGGCACTGCTCTGCTGCACCACCACCCTCAGCTTCAGTCTAGAAACTCGAGTTCATTCATTTGGAAGAGCACAAATATTCAGCAGCAGACATGTTTCATGCACATGGCATTACTGAGCGCTATTAACAGTTGCTGTTCAACCCTGAAGCTACTGTATTTTCAGTGACAGCTCCAACATGTTCATGACTTGTGATGTTTCCTGAACTCTTCTGGGGAAGAAAAAGCCTTTATAAAAATGCAGGATTTTACCTTTTTTTTATTCACACCCGGAATGACCAAACTTATTTATTCTATGAGTCACATCCCGAAAGCTTCACACGGCTGTCAGCCTGAAGAGATATAATACACATTCTGGAGAGCCACTACAGGAGAGAGAGAATCTTTTCATTTCTCATTTCTTGAGCTGAGAGTTCAATTTAACTTAGTTCAATTTAGGGAAGAGGAAATACAACCCAAGGCTTCCAGCAACACAGCGACATTTTCCGAGTTGCTACAAATTTGAACTAAATAATTTGCTGCTGCTGAATGAAGCTGTGGAGATTCTCCCACAGTCCCTCTGTTTCATTATGCAGTGGAGATTCTCCCACAGCCCCTCTGTTTCATTATGCAGAAGGCAATTTTCAAAGTGCTGCCTCAGCTCTGCTGTTTGCTGTGTGTACGTGTCTGACTGCTACGAGCCCTCTCGCTGCCTCTCCTGACACGCGCTGGCGTTTCCTTGGCTCTCACTCACAGATGCCAAGAGGGTAAGAGCACGAGGGTCTTACAGAAACACCTCCTTTCCTCATCCCTGTTTATTCAACATGTTCACATTTCAAAAGATGGTTCTGTGAGCACATTTTTTGTAGCTGAAACTGTTCGGAGATTCAAAACCACCGGACAGCTAAAATGTGTAGCCTAACGCGACGTTAAAAGCAAGTCCAGGAGAGACCATATGCAATTTTCTGACCTGTGTTATTTCTATGCTGTCATCATTCTGAGGCATTTGATATGCTGCTCTTTGGTTTAAACCCAAGAATGGCATTTGAATTTTTACCATAATAAACTTTCTCCGCAGACTTTGCATTCTCATTATTCTGTCCGCGCAAGCCACAAGGATATTTTTCCTCCTTAAATGTCCAATCTGCAGGCAATGGTTGTGAAACTCCATTATTTCCAGGAATTGCTGGCAACCTATTGCTGTCTGTTCTTCTCAGTATTGCCTGTATTTTCCTTGTTCAGCCTTAAAAGCCAAACTTGGTTTGCAAAAATGTCTGGGTTTCTGATGCCAGAACTGAATAAAGACTAGAACGGGACAGAATTAGATGGTTTTATTACGCCGAAAATCCATTAACTCCCATTAAAGTCTGCAAAACAACAAGAGCATAAAACTGGAAATAGAGGCTCAGCCTTCAATCCTGTTAGTCAGAAATTTTCCTAGACGTGAGCAATCTTTTTGTAACGTCTTTTTAAGCTCCACCTTAAGTCTTTTTAAGCTCCACCACCTCCATAATATTCCTACAATCAAAACAACGTAGATTTTTTTTTTAAAGTTATAACTGCTTAGATTTTCAGCATTCAGTGAAGTCAAACTAATCCCTAAAAAATGGCAGCCTGAATTATGCAACATGCATGACGTCTGCCACGCTGAGAAAAAGGACAGAGACATCCATTCTCTGTTGCCCAGGAAGAGAACACACACCAGGGAATACGGCTAAGACAGCTGGAAGATGTGAAAAAGATTCTGGATTATTCAAATCTTTCATCAGTCATGATGGTCCAAAAGTTATAATGGAAAACTCCCCAGCTAAAGGTTATCTGCAGGACCACACAGTGATCTCAGCCACACACAGCAGCAGCTTCACAGAAAGCAAGGGAACTACTCCAGATTTACATTGGCAGGGCCAAGATCAGAATGTGAGCACATCCAAACAAAAACCAAACAATGCCACAGGCTGTAAGAACAATCATCAGTCGATGGGGTGTAAAAACAATGGAGATCTCTGTGATTCCAATGCAATTTTAGTGACTGAAAACATTCCAGCCCTATTGTTCCTCCTCTCCAAAATATCTTGGAGCTCATTCTGTGTTTTTGAGGCACTCATGACTCTGAAAACATGACTAACAAACTCACAAGGGCCTGAGCTCCTAGGGCTGAACATCCATCCTCTTGCACTGGATTTGGGAAAGCTGGGATGTGTGGAGCACTGTCTGGGGCTGCTTTCTGGGAAGGGGAAGTGGACCATCCTCAATGTCAACTGAGTTCATTCCTAAATGCAAACCACATTGGGCTGTCGAGCACGATAATAAAAACCTGCTGACCCAGTTTCTTGCAGAACAAAATCCTCTGTCTCCCCTCCTCCTGTGCCAAACCTAAATCAGATCTCCTTCTTTGGAGAAAGAAATTAACCCTTTGACTAGCAAGGAAAACTCTCATAATGATCCTCAACACTCATACAGCATCTCACAATGTGAGAATAGTAGGTAAACAGCAATTGGTCCATCCCCACAGCTCTGCAAAAAGGGAGGGTTTATTACAGGATTAAAGTAAGCCACAGAGAAGGTCACAGACATTAGCAGAGTTCAGCAGAAATCTTAAATTTCTCTTCCTTCCAAAGGATTTTGAAGTGTGAAGCTCTGTGCTCCAACCACTTTGCCTGGTAACATTTCTTCTACGCAAATATAAAACCTTCATTCATGATGTGGCAAAAAAAATGTAACAGCACAGCTCAGCTTTTTGAAAAACTGCATCAAACCACTCAAGAAAGGACTATTGTTCTCCCCAAATTTTGCAATGTCAACTTGCAAGTCCATTTCTGGAAGATGAGAGCTGATTGTATTTGCTCCAAGTGTTTGGCGAAAGCATTCACTTTTAATGGCTTCACTTCCTCAGTGATGCAATGCTTCATTTGAAGGGATGCCTGGGGGAGCTTCAGAATGGACCCAGAATGCAAAAATAACAGGGCATGTCACAACAAACTCAGCCAAGAAAATACAAATGGGAATTCTCTTGCTGTAGGATGCTTCCAAAGGCAGCCCTGGATGCTGCTGCTGCAGAGCAGCCCCTCACTGCAGTCAGGTAGGAGCATTTAGGGAGCCTCAGATTCCAGCCTGCTGAGAACACCTTTGCTGGCTCACACGGGCACTGTTCCATCATGGCTCAAATAGGGTTTTATTAACAGAAGAGTGGAGATAACAACTGCTGTGCCTCTGCTATAGAGCTTTACAAGTGGGTTTTATACAATGTGGTGGCCAAAGTGCAACCTGCAAGTCAAATTGCTGACAGAGCCCTGCCCTGCAGGCACAGCCTTCACTGCTGTAAGAAAGACCCTGCACTAAATACAGTTTCACCACCGTTGCTCCTGCATGAACTGAGCCAGCTTTGCCAACGTCCAGACAGCACCCAGGGCCTGAAGTCTCTCCATCCTCAGAAGCTCCACAGGCTCCTGTCTCACCCAGTGCAGCTCACAAGTTCCTGACAAGCTGCCAACCTGAAACCTCTCGGGCAAAGTGTGAGAGGCTCTGATACACAGTTTACTACAATAGCGGCCGAGAAACGACTGAAACAGGGAAGTGACAACTCGAAGGCACTTCAGCATTCACCTGAGAAAAAGTTACTGTCTCTGTCACTTTGTCTTTCTGTAGGAAAGCTGTTAGGGATTACAGAGCAAAGACAGCACTTAATATACTGTAACCTCCAGGGAGTTTGAAAGTGAAGAACAAAGAACTTGGATTAGAGAGCACTGCAAAGGTGGTTGTAACTGTCTGTTCTCTGCATCTTCACAGGTAAACTCCTCAAAAGCTTCTGCTCTTGAAAAGACAAAAGTCTGAGTTCCCACAGACTTACTACTAACACTGGTCAGGGTTAGAAATGTGATGATGGAAAAAGAGCATCTTATTCATCATATCTGATCCCTGGGGGGTTAGGAGTTGTATATGCTTATTTTATTGACACAAACAAGCTTTAACTTCTATTGTGTTGCAGAGGAAGAGAAGGCTGAATTCAATTCTGGCTCACACATCATCTGCAATTCCAGCCAAATCCCAGCCACACAACTTTTATTACTGGGAGGATGTCAGAGGCAAAGACACAGCTGGATACTCAGATCCCAGACTGAGCTTTGCTGTGCTGGCAGCTGGACAAACCAGCTTTTGATTTGTATGTAAACAGAGCCAATCTGAACTGGAAGGTCATTAAGAGAAAACACATTTTACACAACATCCATTGTACAGTTGCTTTTCCAACTTTCCTCATACTAACATTTTTTTCTAAACAAGACTTTGTCTTCTCTTGTTGACTGTTTCAATGACAATTCCTGGTCCTGCTGAAGTCAATGGCCAACCCCTGCTGGAACTGATGAAACTGCACTTCTTTAGATTGAATCCCAAAGAGGAGTTTGACCAAGAGCAGCTGCAGATCCCTTCCACTGTTTTCCAGCACAGTAATTACCTGACATGTAGAAAATGCAAGTCCAGTGCAGATGCCACAGGATGATGTTTCCAGAGCATGTCACAGCCTCAGATCTCACAGTTTTAACTGAGGCACTCAACATTTTGTACTTCAATTAAACACTGTAGCTACAATTAAAATAAGATTATGAGAAGACACAAAGAAACCACACAGTTCTTGTGAACAAGGCGTTAACGCCCAATCCGTTATTGTGAGAAGGCTTTTAAGAGCATTCCCAGTAGAAACAGGAATATATTTTCCCCGAGTAAAGTGGGAGGAATTCAGAGATTCAAAAGCTTAAGCTGAATCCCTGTTAGATTTTTTTCTCTGTTTGTTCCTCTCTTTGATTAACTTACTGTGCCTATTTGATATAATTGTTACTCTTTCAGGGAAAGAGTTAAAAGTTAAAAGACCACGGTCTGCCTACAAGTACCAGCAAGGGTTTGCAGCTGCAGGTTAAAATAAGGGACTAACAGAGATGTTGCTGGGCTATCAAAGCAGGGAATCTTCCTGGAGCAAAGGGAAAACGCCTGTCATTCTCCATTAGTTCCTCAGGGTCAACGTTGGCAAAGCACACTGTATTGTTCCACATGTAGCCAGCAAAATACAAAGACTGTTACAGCTTATCGTGTTTAAAAGGGGACTCCTGGGTATAACTGTGGAAAACAGCTTTGGCCTCTCTTTCTAGAGCTTCCCAGTACCATGAAGAAAGTCCACTCAAAGTGTTTTAATAGGAAACCAGCAAATCCAAAGGCACTTCCTTCTGCTTGGACACAAGTGGTCTAGTGACAGAAAGGCTCCAGTCAGCAAATCTCTCTGTGTTCCCAGGACAAAACAAAGCTGGGCCACAAAATCCAGGATGGGTCATTGGATAACTGTCGTTAATGTATGTGAAGGACTTTTAAAATCCATTAAGGAAAGAATAACAAAAGACAGTGCTGAAGGTATGAACTAAGAAAGAACAAAAGAAAAATTACTTGTAATGGATTTCCCTGTTCTCCTGCATTTCCCTTCCTTCAGCCCCAGTCAGTTTTCCCAGACTCCTGAAACACATCTTTATGCACAGCCTTATTTCTTTTCTGACTATCAGCTTACAGTGCTGATGGTTTTTAAGTTGATTCAAACTTGCTTCAGCTTCAGGGGATGGCTGGGATCCCTGGTCTCATCTTTCATGCTTTGAGATGAGTACTTCATAGTTTTTATTCTGCTAAAATCATCTTGAGCATTAAGAGTATAAATCTCAAGGCACAGTATTTTGATTCGATTTCCATAAAACATTTTGTTCTTCAGCTGTACTCCTTCACTTCCCCCCACATTTATTCTGAGCCTTTGGTCTCTCTGGCCAGGCTCTTCCTCTCAATCAAACCCCGCTGTGACTTCCCTGACGTGGTTTGACAGGTCTCTGTTGACATCTGAGGGAGAATCCTTGAATGTTTTCAAAGGTGCCACTGCTCATTGCCCTACAGAGGGACTGTGGGGGATGTGCCCCCTCGGCACTGAAAGGATGGATTTCCCTTTCACCACAGACCCTTCCCCCTTTGTGTAGGCCAAGGGAGTTAATTATGCTGGAAAGCTGAGAAAGGACCTGGTTTGGGAAGCCCCAGGGAAGCAAAAGGGCAGATTTCCTTACTGAGGAAAACACCTAACTTGGGACAAAACAGCCAAACCTAACTCACTGCAACACAAGCCTTTGTTTCAGAAAGCAGCTTTCCTGGAGGGCTCAGAGACAGCTCAATCCCCAGAAGAATTTCCTCCTAAATTATTGCATAGAGCAACACTTATAAAAGCAGAAGCCTGAGGGCAGACTTTGATATAATCCTTTTTATAAAGTGTTCTGGGGTCCTAAAATGTCAGCATGAGCTGCCATGTGGTAAAGCATTTTGAGCAAATTATCTATTTAGAAATGTAAATAAAAAAAGGTGGCCAAATTTCTCAGAAAGAAAACAATTTAAATTTCCAGGATTATACTAAACAGAAGTGAAATTTGGCTACAGTGATTACATAAATAGCAAGATCCCCACCTGACTGACAAAGGCTCTGGTAAAGCCTGTTACTATTCAGGATGATTTTGAGTATGTTTGGCTGATTCAAGAGGTGTAGGTTGATTTCCCTGTAACACACACTGAGCTTGTTGCCAATTTACATCTCATATTTCTAGTCCCACAGATGCCATTCTTAATTACAGAAAATTCTGCAAAAAAACAAAAAAAAAGACCTTTACAGCCTTGCTGGGATAAGAAAGATTAAGAGAATCCCATCACTCACTACTGAAATATGCAGCTCTTCCAGAATAAAGCATGGCAGCAATTTCAATCAGCACATAGCTCAGCTCTTTAGAATTAGCAATAAAATAAAATGTCAAACTATAATACCATGGGGAACTCACAAAGACAAAATGTAACTCATTACCACAATTATTTCACCAGAATCAAAACTATTAAATACTGATCCCAAATAGGATATATGAGAACAGGAAAGAGGAAATACTGGAGAATAATATCACCTTTCTCATCAGAAACACATAGTAAATAAGTACATTTTATAAGAATCCCATTCAGTGAGACGACACAGGTCTGCAAGTGAGGGAGTCAGAAACTGGTTTGAAATCACCCAAATTTGACTGAGAACATGATTTTATCTCTGCATTTCTCCTGGTGCCCTCAATTCTCTTCCTAATTGCAGCTCTGTGCACTCAGCACCCTGCACTCACATCAATAACCAAGCACAGCAAACCCAAACTGGATCAATAGGATGGACTTCACAATTCTGTGTGTGTGTGTTTCTAAATTCTAATAAAAAGGCTCAAGTTTCCAGTCATATATTTCATTCTCTGAAGGACCTGAGTGTTTTCATATCGTTTTGATCATCACAACCAGACACACACTATTTACTTAGGGATATATTTTTCCCATGACCTTACAGACTCACTTCTCTGTCATAGGGAGTTTGTGGAAGGAAGTTCGTTAGAAGTTAAACATGAGGAAGTGCAATAAAGCCCATTTACCTCACAGGAGTTAAAAAATGAGTCCAACAGCACAGAATTATTATAGGGGAGGAAAAATTGGTTTTGAGCCTCTCTGCAGCCTCATAAAAATAGCCTGTGATTGTGCAGGGCAGAAGTCCTCTCTCCTGTGCAGTGTCTGACCAGAGCCCTTTTGGACTTCAGTGAAATAATAATAATAAAAAAGCAAATGGAGTGCAATTTCCATGGAAACTTGGAAAGAGATGTAACGTTATTTGCCGTAAGCCTCAGACTGTGAATGGAAAATTTTCTAGTTTACACAGATCTCAGCTATTATTTTCTTTGCAGTGCAAACTTGGGCCAAATATTTTCTGTCATATTAAAGATGCAAACAGTCAGTTTTATTTTCTGTCCAGAACAACTGTGCACAAAAGCTTCAGAAGCCGCAGTAAAACGTCTGATATTTATCTTTCCATGAATCCAAAACACGTACTAGAAAAAAAGAATAATTTGGGCTTCTTTTATGCTGCTTCTCTTCAGAAAGTGAAAGCAGCTCAGAAAACATCTCCTGTTTGTGTGCAATGTTACAGACAGTAGACAGCCAGAGCACTGGTAGATGTGCCCAACGTTAATGGGAGCTTAACTCACAAGAAAGTCCCTTGTTGAAGCACATAAGATGACAGAAATGCACCAAAAGCACAGAGTTTACATTTCCATTTATATAATTAATGAAGTGATTTTTATCTTGCATGAGTCTCAGAACTCACTGTCTTGCTACTCTTCCCTCATCCAGCAGCAGGAATAATTGTGACAGTGCATGGCCATTCCTGCCCCTTCCCACACCTGGATGCCCCCCACAGCAAAGAACTTTTCTGTAGGAGATTCGTATGGACTTCACATCTTCAGGGCTGAAATGTGGGTACAGTTTGGGACCATATTTGTGCACACTGGGGTTGTCTTAAACTGAGACGACAAACACAGTGATAACATCAAACACACCTCCTGAAGGATCAGTGCAGAGCAGTTGTGTGATAGAGACTGAGCTGGTCCTGCCCTGGGAATCCTGGCTGTGCTTGAGAGAGTCATTGTTTAAGGCAAGAACTGCTTAATAAGGATTTGGCCTTTACCAGAGATTTCCTCCTGGGCTGACTGACTAAAGCTTTCTCTTCACACATTCACAAAAGTCATTCAAAATGTCATGTTGATTTTATACCTGCCTGGCCAAGTCAGATGACAGAGCAAGTCAATCACCTGGCTTTGCAGATATATTTCCCCCTCTGACATCTTGAAAATTCGACTCACTCACTTGTAGGTCATGCAAAGAAAGAGGAAGCAGCATGACTCAGCTCCACACTACAATGGCTGGAGCAGATCCAGACCCAGCAATCCTTTGGGCTTTCCTTACCAAAACACAAAGCTGCAGCTGGGATAATGTAAAGCATGCAGTGTTTGTGTAAGCAATGGTAGATGGGCAGCAGGCCAGCAGCACTCCTTAAGCCATGTGCTAGTTCTTTACATCGATGGCAAATTATCTTCTCAAGAGTTCAGAAGGGAACAAAAAAAGCCAAAGGGCTCTGATTTAAAACAGTGCCTTACAGAAGACAAAATGCTAAGGAGGAACAGCCTCCTGAGCCGTATTCTGTAGATGTGAATTTACATTGAAATCTAGTGGTAAATTATGTATTGATTTAGCAAGTTTCTCATCGTGCCATACTGGAAAATATTTTTGTATAATCTGTAGATCACATAGGCTTTAAGAGACAGAGGAATGCTACTGACCTTAAGGAATCCAAGAACTCTGAGTAAGTTTCAAGAACCCAGAGTCCCAGTGTTTTGTCTAAACTGCATCTAAAAATTAGCTACTCTAAAAATTCAGTGTCATCTAGAAATTAATCTTGATCCTCTACCAGTTTGCTAACACCAGATCCACAGATGCTTTTCATAAAGAGCATCCACATGGTGAGTTACAGCACAGTAAATAATGCACTGCAAACACACTTCACTATGTAAACTCTGACCAAAATTCATCAAGAACTTCAGTTCACTCCCCAACTGCACAACAAAGGATTTGAGGGTTATCTCAAAGCAACATAACTCAGAGATAAAGACCTCCAATCTCAACTTGTCTCTCAGAACAATGATGTACATTCTAGCCCAGCTCTGGGCAGTGGGATGGATCTGTCATTTCAGGCACTGCACTCACGGGGGGAAATCACATGTCAGTCATTACTTACAGAAATGTGGGTTGAAGGGGAGAAAGAGGCACCATCCCAGACATTTCTCTGAAATGGCCCTCACCTTCCTACCAAAGGTGGGCAAACCAAAGATTTGCTTGCCCAAAGCAGCTCTCTGGGCTGTGTTTGTAAAGGGGGTGATGGAGCAGTGTCAGAACCTGCCTCACACACCAACCAACCTCATGTTGTGTTACAGGATGAAAGGCCAAGTGGCTTCTCAGCTCTGTTAACTTCAAAAGATGGTTCATTGAGCAGACTTTATGCTTAGCAGCTTTTTTCCTTATTCCTCCCCAAAATGTTTTGGGCATTGTCCTGTGTTTGTACTACAAAAATTGCAGTTATCCAAAACCAGTTCGCGTGAAATGAACGGAAACATCTCTTTTCATTCCAAAGGAAAAACAACTCCTATGCTGTTTTCCTAAGTGAGCTGAAAACTTGGAGAGAGAAACCAAAGCTAAAAAAAGCAAAGAACTCAAAAAGATTCATATTCTGGACTGTGGTTTCTGTTGCCTTAGCTCAAGGGAAAATATGTTCATGGGAAAAGGGCCTGCCTGGAGCCAGATTTTTTTCAGCTCTGACTCTTCTAGTTGGAGTGGCTTTAAATCAATATGTTGTTATTATTTCCTCATAAACAGAAATATTCTTTATGGATGGTGTGATAGCTGTTTACAGGTGAAACAACCACTTGTATCATGCTTCCTAGCAATCAGTATCTCGTTCAGCTCCTACAGACAGACAAGGCAACTTAAGAGGACTTTGTAACACTAGTTCCAAGTTTCACTGATTCAAAGTGTTAAATCACCTTCCCAGAAGAGAGTTCCTGAACAAAGAAGTGTCAGCTTTGTCACCTACCTCTGTAGCTGCACACAACTCCAGGAAACAACACCACACCTTAGAAAAACAGAAACCTTGCATGGTTTAATTTTGAAGAATCTTACTGTCATGTTTAGTGTGGACTGTCCTTAGTCCTGCAAATCACTTTTGTCTTTAGCCAGGACAAAGGCATAAATATAATAGAATTCCACACTAACCCTACAAAGAACAGCCTACAGACAAACCTGCCACAGGCAATTCAGAGAATTTGCAATTGTCTGTAAACACTGCAACAAGTTGTTATACAACAAAATGTGATCATGCTGCTGAAACACACCATGCCAGACCCCAAGTGTGGTTGTAATTATTATTGTAGATGCTGGATGAACAGAGCTTAACTTAGGAATTATGATCTCCATTACACACTTGAATTGTCTTTTGCATTAATTAATGTGAAGAATTAACAAAATAACTAATATGGTCTTTCTTGAGAATCCTCAAGGCTTTTTAGAATGACACAGTCAGATTTCCTGAATGTCAAAGTGAACTTCATCCCTCTTTAAACCTGCAGTGGAATTATGCTGGAAATGGAAACCAGTTACCTGTGATCAACGACTGTGACATCGGACGCAGGAATCCCCAGGACACAACAACTCTGCTCCAGCTCTTTCTTACGGATCTCTCCTTGGTTGTAGTAATTTCCTGAAAACAGCAAACACAGCAACACCTTTAGGTGTAGTTTAGATTTGCTTGGAAAGAATTCCTCTCTTCTTTCTCAAGGCATCAAACGTGATGATTACAGATTAAATAAAGGGGCCTCAGTTCAGGAACAGACACGTTGTAGGGGACAAACCCCAAGGAAACCTAAATGAGATAAGAAACCTGGGAAAAGTTGTAACAGAGATCAACTACTAGCAGGGAAATGGGATTCATTATATTAAAACATTGCCTCCTTCTTCACTGAATTATTTTCTTCTCATCTTGCCCTGACATTCCCCTGTTTTTTCTTGGCATCAGCCATGCAAAGTCCATGCCAGGGCTCTGATGCCCCTTCCAGAATGTTGCTCTATGCAGGGCAGTACTTGCAAACCAATTTTAACTTTGAAGCAATAAAATGAAAAAAAAAGAAAAAGCAGTTGAGTATTAATGTGTGATTCAAGTCTGTAGTCAGCTGTCTTGAATTACATGAGAACTTTTTATTGTTGTGGGTGTGAGTCATCTAAATCTAGCATTTCTCTGGAGCAGTGTTGCAAGCTGAGCCATCACCAGCAAGCTTTGTAAAACTTTCAAAGAGGGAAAGAGTAACTAGAAAAAAAAAAAAAGCCTCTTTCTGCAGCCTGTGAGTGAATGTCTTTGGGAGACTGACTGGGTGTCTGAGGGTTTGCTGAGGAACACGTGAGCTCAGCACTGGGAACCTGGGATTGCAAATTCCAGCTTCCAGAATGAAGTGCACCTTCACTAGGGGGATTGAATGAGTACAGCAGGATTTATTTCAGGCTGGTGTTGTACCAGGCCATTAACAACAGGAGTGTTTTAAGGTACAGCTTTTGCTGCAATGCAGTGGAATAACTGACTGCAGGTGATGTTTTATCCAAATAGTACCACTGCTCTCAAAATACCTGACTTCTACCGAACTCAGAGGAACAGTTCCACAGCTTGAGAAATGTGTCAGGACATCAGGAATATATAAATGCTAACAAGAAAAGATGGGAAGCTACTGAGAGCAGAACCAGCTGAATAGCTGATGCTGCTGGACCTCATCCATGGAGCACTCACAATAGAGAGTTAGCTACTACAGACAGCAAAGCACATTTATACTGAGTTATTAATTTAATCTAAGGTTATTCAGTGCATAAAGACTGATTTTTTTTTTCACAGTGCTGTAATTCTAATTCATTTCTAAGTCATTGTGATTGATATCTGAAAACTGCAAGTACAATGGTTTTTAAGTAACGATTTTGTCTCGGAGTTACAATTTGCAGAGTCTTTGATCAACTCACTTGTCATCATCAATCACGGAAACAATGAGAGGATGAACCATCTGAGTCACCCTAATAAGAGGCTTTTTAAAGAAAAATCTCCCAGCTCATGCAGGTGCTCTCCTACATGGGCTGCTCATTCCCTTACAAAGACACACGAGAAAGTCGATGGAAGGCAACATCAAACACAATTAATGCTTCGTGTCACTGCATCAGCAGTAAAGAAAAGAGGAAATCCAACAAAACACAGGAACACGACGCTTCTCTGGGGAGTTTTCTAACAGCAGCCGTGTTATGAGTCCCCAAAACTGAAAATATGAGTTGCACTTCAGTAATCTTCCCACAGCTGTGGAAAAGCCAAACGGGATCCACAGACCTTTGTCCCTCAGCAGAAACAACGGAAAGCTCTGCACTAAACCTGGAATGGGAGGTGCAGAGTGATCAGCACTGGATTCAACAACAGCTTAATCCCTGTCTTCTCACCTACATGGTCTGTGTGACAGAAAGCTTTGGAAACAACAGAGGAGTTGGAAGTGAACTAGCTGGAGCTTCCAAAGGCACAGGGGGGTGTTTTCAGTGTAAGATGTGTTTGTAGCCCAAGATACTCCTCAGAACAAACACAAAAAATGTTTTCATTCATGAATTCTGGTACAGCAATAAGGTCTCAAAGATGGTGCAAATGGGATTCTTTCTTATGGACAACAACCTAAACAATGGAATAACTGATTAGGTGTCAGTTCTGCAGGAAAAAATCTGGAACTTCAGTAGATCACGAGAAGAGCACAAAAGTATCATGTGCTGTGAAAGATTCTTGTCCTGGGCAGACAGTGGAGCCTGTAAGAATCTTTCCACTCTGTTCAGCCCCAGCAAGGCCTCAGCAGGAGTGCTGCTTCCAGTTTTTGATCACTGCCCCTCAAAAAAATGATGTGAACCAACTGGAAGAGTCCAAAGGAGAATGATCAGAGGTTTGGAAAACACGATCTATGAGGAAAGATTGCAAGAAATCAGGTTGTTTAGTCTGGAGAAGATAAGGCAGAAAAGGCAGATAACAGTCTTAAAATATGTAAGAGGCTGCTACAAAGGGACACTGCGATTTCCATGTTCCTGGCAGACAGGAAAAAAATAAACAAACAAGCTTAAATTACCCCAATGACTCAGGAAAAAGCGATTTGAAGGGAAGCTGATGCAGCTCAGACAGAGACCCCACAGGCTGAGGCATCTCCCTGGGCGTTCTGGGGAACAAAGGTTTGTCTGCAGCTCAGCTGGTGCTGCCTCCAGGTCACCTGAGGGACAACACGGCCCCATTCCCTTCCGGCCCATTGTTCCATGATGGGATTGTTATGCAATGGCTATTTTTAGGTGAGTTACAGGGAATGTATCATGATATTAAACCTGGATCGCCCAAGTAGGTCCTCTGCAAGATGACAGAATTACAAGATGTCAAAAGGTTGTGCCAGACAGCACCTTTTACAGCCCACTGATCCTTCCACACAGTTTGGAAGTGCCTCAGCTCTGCCACAGGGGATGGACCGTGAAACCTCTGTGTACATATTAAGGGGGATTTTGCTACTGCTGAAACCAGTCATGGAATCATGGAATGGTTTGGGATGGAAGGGACCTTGAAGATCATGCAGTTCCACCCCCTGCCATGGGCAGGGACACCTTCCACTACCCCAGGTTGCTCCGAGCCCTGTCCAAACTGGCCTTGGACCCCTCCAGGGATGAGGCAGCCACAACTTCCTGGGGCGGTTTATTCCAGTGCTTCACCACCCTCACAGGGAAGAATTTTTTCCTAATATCTGATCTAAACCTATCGCCATTCGATTTGAATCCATTGCCCCATATCCTGTCACCACACGCTCTTGGAAAGGAAAGGGGCAGGGGGAGGGCGGGCATGGCCGCTCCGCGCCTCAGTTTCCCCACAGCCGGTGTGGGGGAGGAGGGAGGTGTCCTTCCACCCCGCGATGCCACACACGGTGGGAGGGGAGAGGGGCCATCCCGGCGGGCTCCCCGTGCCGGGGGGGTGGTGTCCCCGCTCACCTGCGGAGCAGCAGAGCACG
>VYXB01009795.1:679733-769322 GCA_013397135.1 Pachyramphus minor | reverse complement strand
AAAAAAAAGGGTCAGTGCTTCAAAACCGGCCCCTCGGAGCGCGGTGGTTCCCGAGGATGTGCTGCGGCCACAGCTCCGTGTCCGGGGAGCATCGCGGCCGCTGTCAGTGCTGGGGAGTTGTTGCTGATGCTGACGCTGAATTATTCATATGGGACCTGTAAACATCCCCGGCTTCTGTCATCTCCACAATGGAAGTGGCTTTTTGCTAGAATTGTTCTGACTTGATGGTAAAGAACTTGCTGATTTTTTTCCTGTACTTAACAAACCTGTGGGTATCAAGTTGGTTGCAGTTAGACCAGGTTCTAGATGGATGGATGAGCTGTCAGTGCTGGGCTCAAGTGAGTGAGTAGATAGTCTCAACAATCTGTTGTTGTCCAAAAGCTGATTCTTCATGCTTCACAGATATGGTGTTAACAAGTGTGTTACCTTTTCGTGGCTCTAAATATTGGTGTAACCTAACACAATTTATTACAGTGGGGCTGTCTAGTCCTTGGTTTTGTGGGAGCATTGTTGTATTATGCATTAATTTTAAGTATGGCACTATGATTATGAACTGTTAGAGCTAGATGGGAATATTTATACTATACAGTGTGATTTGAGAGGGAGAAAATAGTGTTGTTATAAAAAAAGTGTTACTGTTGTCATAAGTGGGATGGCCACGGGCACAGTGTAAGTGCCTGGACAAGTGGACACAGTTATGGCACTGCACACGAGGACTGTGCAGATCTGTTGCAGTTTTGCGCTGGAATTTTATCCTGCAGAATGTTGTTATTCCTGATTAACTAAACAACCTTGACATTTGGAAAGGAAGTCTGTGGTATTCCAAGTGAATCTCTAGTTAGCTGAAATCTGGTGTCTCGCGTTGGGGGATGAAAGACCTTCGTGCTTATTCCGTGAATTCAGAAGTTCAGGGGAAACAAGCCAACAGCAGGGACCCTTTTTGCCAAAGAAGGGTTAATTTTTTTTCTTGATTTAGCTTTCCTTTGTGATACAGGATATAGGCTGCTGAGGAAAAAAAAGTTACGTTGTGCTTTATGTGCAGTATAATTTGCCTATTTGAAATATGCTCTTTGATACTGGTCACTAAAATAACTCAATTTCTTGTTGAAACATGGGAAAGGGCAGAAATTTGGAATTTTCTTTCTAAGAGTTACCATGTGCATTTTTTAACATGTGGGGAGGATGTTAAGAGTGTTTGCTTCCACAAGTATTACTTCTCTCTAGCTTGTTAATCATTGCATGAATCAATTAAAGCAACTCCTCAGACTGAAATTATGAACACAGAGTCAGCGTATATTCACTTTTCTACATTGTGCTGCTGCTGTTTTATTTTAAATACAGTTTGTCTCCTACAACCACTCATTTTAGTTGCTTCTTCTGTGCAGACACATTTTTCATTCTGATCGAAAAGGATCTGCAAAAGGCTCTAAAAACTGTGATGAAAGTAGGCACAGACCCTAAAGCTCCTTTCAGTTTCCCCCCTTGAGTCCCTTCCCCAGTTCTTGTGCCTCTCTAACTTCATCTGTAGAGTTATTTCATTTCTCAGTTACAGAATGAATGAGGGATGCTCACAGGGAGGGAAAGCTGCCTCTGCTTCTGCTGCTGTTAAATGCATGAAAGCAACTGAAAATCATCTTCTGAACAATATTGGCTATTTTTTTCTTTATTACACTCTTAATATTGGCATTTAATTTACTCATTCGAGGCTCCCAGCCAAAGTTTTGGTGAAATGTCTTATTCTTCTTCCTTTATAATTGCCTATAAAATTATTTGAATGAAGGTTTTCTTGCAGGATTGAAAATACTATTTGGAGTTCCAGTGTGTGTAGCTACCTACATTTAGGATTTTAACAATTGTTGAGGCTGGAAGGGATCTGTTCCTCATGCAGGTGCAGGGCAACACAGAACGATCTTGAGATCAGACTTGTAACCAGACAGTGGTTTCATAATGCAAACAAACGTTTCCTGGATGCCACTCCTGAAGTCTTTAAGTGATTTATGTTTTTTAGTCAAATCTGAATCGGTGTTTTGGATGTCAGGTTGTTAAGTGGACATGGTACTTTCCCCCTCGACTGTAACTGGCCCAGATAAAAATTGTGACCTGTGCAGGACTGCTGGCTGTAAATATTTACTTTGTGCTATTTCTAAATTATGCAAATAGCCAGGGGCGTGCTGAATGTATCTTCCATTTCAGTTTCTCTCTCCTTCAACCATTCTCCATCTAGTAATGATATTTGGTGAGGTTCCCTTTCCCTTCTGTGCTGGGTCAGTGCTTACCCACCATCTGTTAAATCACTGCCACAGCCTGGGCCTGCTGGGGCTCAGCTCACAGAGGGCTCAGTCTTACCTTGGGCTATGTTTCTTCCCAGTATCCTAAGAGAGATTCCTATGTCCTTGCACAGCTCCAGAGTTAATCCACTCTGTAATGTTGCCACTCCCAGACTGATTTGATTGGCAGGTTTTTTTCTTCATGCTCTAGGAAGATGTTGGTCTCTGTGGTTTTGATGTCAGTGACTTCACCTGCTCATGATTGCAAAGGTTGTTGCAAAATTAAGATACTGTGTTGGTACAAATATGCATCAGCCATCTCTGAAAAATCCTGTTGTTCATAACTTTCAGCAGGAGAAAACTTAGAGATGAATTTTTTACGCAGACAGGTTACCTGGGCAAACTGTTGGCCAGGACTTGAAAATTCTGTGCATGAGTGACTACTCATGGGTAAAACTGAAAATGAAAATACAGTCACAGAGATGGGAGGGAAAGAACACCTAAAAATGAACAAGGATGAGGCTAAGTGTAAAATATGTTTAAACTAATATGATGTAAAAGGCTCTCCTCCCCTTGTGCCTTATGCTGTGCTGCAGGGAAGGAGCATTTGGGTAATTCTCTTTCACATCCTCATGATGTCAGAGGACTCTTGTCCCATCCAGAGCTGGGAACAGCCACAGCATTCCCTGCTCCATGTAAAACCTCAGCTGGGCTTCCTGGGCAGAGCCCGGGGCTGTTTGAAAAGCAAATGCTCTCCTGACTGGATTAAAATACATGCAGGTTTCAAGGAACATGTCTAACAAATGTGAATATCAATCAGATTCCTGTCCTGTTTGTCAATGGGAGAGAGTTAAGCACATGTAAGTTCATGACAAGTTCAAGTGCTGCTCAGCGAACCAGTCAGGTGTATTGTTACAGCTCAGCTGCACTCTTCACCTCATTAATGGCATTTTGGGGAAAGAAAAAAGAAGGTGAATTAGTTTCAATCAAAAAATTGTATGTGCACTGTAGAGCTTCGTCTCAGGTTCACGTTTTTCAGCTTTTGCTCTGTTTTTATCCTGTTTAACATACTGGTATTGTCAGAGAAGGGGTGTCTGGAAGGTGGGGATAATCAGTGTAACTCCATGGTTTAGCTTTCTTGGAATGCTCTTCCCAAAACCTGTCCTAATAAATGTGGCCAGTTACCTGTTCCATTGTGGACGTTATTTGTGTGGGTGCTGATGTTTCACTGTGGTCTCACAGATCACATGTAAACTGCTCTAAAACCTCGAAGTTCTCAGTTGGTTTTTTTCACCCCAGATCCAAAGGATTCCTTATACCATTCCTAGGTCAAGATCTCTTCCATTCTCTGCCTTTTCCTGTGACCTGGATGCTCCTGTGTGAGTCCCAGCTTGAGTTACATTTTTATATATTGTTGCATTCCCTGTGAAGTAGAACATCCCAATCATAAATGTGGTAACAATAAACTTTGTTTCCAGAAGGCCCTGGTGCATTTCCTGTGGAATATCGGAATGGACCAGGGCGCTGCTCTTTTAGAGGCAGTTAAAAAAGTGTTATTTTAACCTTATTGTATTTTTAGTTAAAATCTAGACTTGACTTTATCTGAACCCAGGCAACTGAGGAGAAGTATGGTTTGTCCTGACCCTTTTTTTATAGAATGTTTTGTCCCATAATACGTCACAGTTTGTGGAGCTGTGGATTTAGTCAGTATGGATTAGCCAAGTTGTATTTCCTTTTCCAAACCAAAGCTGCTTTTAAAAGCTGCCACTACAGAGATGCTTTTGATAATCAACTAAATGCAAGGAGAGGCTGGAAACTGAAATAATTTCTTGCATGTTAGGTGATGTCCAAAACAGTTTTACCTGCAGACAAATCAACAGTAGAGGAATAATTCCCGTGCAGAAGCAGTTTTTGATGTGCCTGTGCTTTCAGTCCAAAAAGGAGAAGAAAACTTGTTGTTTTGAGAGAATATTTTATGCCCAGTGTGTGACATACCTGAAGTGTGAGATATCATGGTTATTTCTACATCACAGATGAAAAAAGATGAATGGCAGTGAACCTCAGTGAGTTGTTGGACACTGACTGGGGAGTGAGGATGAGATGCTGGGGAAGGTTGTTGCAGTTTTTATCTCTGTGGTTTGTGTAGCATCTCTCGAGCCTCTTGCCTGCTGCAGACAGGGACACAGGAGGGTGCCTGGGTTGGTTTCTGTTTCACTGTACAGGTTTTAAGGGTGAAGTTTGAATGCTCCAGTTGATGTTTCATAACCAGTTGAATCTCCTGTGACAAGAATAGCAAGGATAGGGCCCTTCAAAAGGAGTAAGGTAGATATCTGGGATTGAGAACTGCTGGAGTTGCCTCAGAAAAAAGATGTCTCCCCTTGGGAATGAGAGTCCTTACCTGTGTTTTTGTCCTGTTTGGGCTTTGTAGGGTTTGCTTTGGACAGTCAGTTGTGGAGATTTGGTTTCTTTGGCTTATGAATTTTTCTTGTGGTGGGCATTAACTGTGCTATTTGCCATATTGGGACAACCAGGAACCTGGTGTTCCTTGGAAAACCAAAATATGTTCTAAATATCTTTAGGAAATAAACTATCTGTGTTTCTATGATATACTTTTAAAAACAGAAAACCTTGTAAGGTTTGTACCCTCCTTGGGTTTAAGTCATCGCTCAGTGGTATTTTTAGTGAAGGAAATGTCTACATCCTTGATTTCCATTTCTGAATGGAGAACTTCCTCCTACCTCCTTTGGCTGGTTTTGGTGTTATTGTGACCTCCCTTGGCAGAAGGGAGCTGGGTAGGCTCCTTGGCAGACAGTGAGAGCTGTTCCTCCATGAAACCCAGAGGAGATTTCCTCCCCCAGGAATTCTGTGTATCCCAGTGTGTTAACTGGTGATGGAAATATGTGCTCTGACTGGAAATGGATGTGCTCAGCACCCCTCTTTTTTTGGGTGAGGCAAGTGGGTGATTAGAGTTTTCCTAAAATGTCAGTGTGATCTTAGCTTTTCCTGTGATGTTCCCCATCTAGTGCAGCAGAGCTGTGTGTGGTGGGTAGCCTGGGCCTTGATCTCATGTATTAGCCACTTTTCTTCAAGACCATAAATTACAGGAGCGATTAAAATAGAATTTCCTGGAGAAGAGTCTCTTGTCAGCTGAATTTGATCGACCCCATTTTGGTAGAGAACAAATTCTATCTGTGTTTGTAGTTACCTCGCAGGAGAGGGAGAGAAACTGTTACTTGAAGATGACATAACAATGTGATCCTGAGATTTGGCAACAGTTTGGTTATAAATTACATATTTAAGTATACAACCAATATTCACCTTTGGAATGGCAACAAAAATAAGTTTAAATGACTCTTTAATACTTAATATTTAATGTTCTAAAAGCTATTACTTAAGCACTTTAAGAACTTGGTAGTCTGTTAATAGGAATTCTTTTCCTATCAAAATCTGAAGTATAAAATAATAGTTTAGTGTTTTGGCTCTTTTGATGGAGATGGAAAAGTCTTCTCAGTATGAGTAAATGTGACATCTTGAACTGACAGCTGTAAAGCTCCTTGACTTCTGTCATGTCTGTAATTGGCTAAATTAAAGTTTACTCTGCTTCCATGTCATGTAGAATATGTCAGAGACTGTAGAGCATTGTGAGGTAACGCTTTGGATGTTCAGAAAGATTATATTGTACACTAATGGAAATTTCAGGATGTGAAAAGGGTCAAATTCAGATGTTTGGGCTTTTCTTAATATTGTTTTTCTAATATTCCCATTTTTGTATTTATGGCTTGATATATATTAATGATTAATGGAGAGAATGTTGTTTAGTTTTGGTAGTAAAACACGACCTTATAGGTGTAACCTTTTTTACTGTATTTTTAGCAGGGGTAGAAATAGCAAATTTTATATCAATAACCTTGTGAGTAGAGGGAGTGCAACTTTGTGAGGTTAAAGTTCTTTGAAATTTATGGTGTATTTTACATGTCTGTCACAGGAGAAGAAAAGACATTTGCACATGTGGAATTGTCATGGAAAATTCAGTAGTTTTAGTTGTTCTGAACTTGGAGAAAATATGTTCATTGTTTCTATTCATTCCAATGGCATATGCCCATGTGCTTTGACTGCAAGCTTTTGAGTATTCTGCAACATAAATCTGAGTGAACAAAGAGTGAAAAAAAGATTAAAGAAAGTGTGGAAGAGGTCCTGAGCTTTGAGGATGATGTGTTCTGCAAAAACCAGAAGCACAGTGTTCTAGAACCCATTTAAATGCCCTTTATTAGATTGTCTTTAAGTTCAGTGTTGACTTATTACCATTTTTTTTGTACCATGCAAGGAATTTTTCATCTTTTGCAGGGTATGCCCAGCAGATTTTCATACTTTGAAGCTCATCTGTAAGCTTGGATATTGTAGCTGGAATACACTTCCTTCAGTTCTAGTTTTAAAGCACAGAATTATCTTAAATCTGCTCAGGCATCAACCTTCTGGTAGGTTCTTGAATGGAAACCCTCTGTCTTTTAGGACTGTCCTACCTATTGATATTGAAGCTGATTTTCTCCATCCCACAATACTTTACAGAGTTTTGTATAGTCAGACTTGAAGGGTTGTCATAGATCAGGTTGAACCCAAACTTCTTTTCTTTGTCACTTAATTTTGTCCTCTGAATAACTGTGGTGTGACTTTGCTGAGAACTGGACATGGAGCAGTGGCTGAAGGACTAATAACTGCTCTGGAAGTGTCTGGTGCTTTTTTAGTGAAGACTTTTCAACTGCTCAGTCAGTCTGAGCCTGCAGAAGTGCCATGAATGTTCTGGCCATTGCAGTTTTAGATATTAAGTGATACTTAGCCTTGTACCATGTCTATTAGTTTGAATAAATAACTTTTTATGTGGAAGTTAGGCCCATTAACCTATTTTTAGCAATCTGTCAGGCAATCTTGTCTAAGGCATATCCCCAGGATGCAAAGTTGATGTTTTTGCTTGAGCGTTTGAACAGATTAATGATTATCTGGTAAAATAAAAATACTACTAGGAAGATTTGTTTTGCAAATCTGGCAATACACTGAAGGGTTTTGCTTATGTGACTCTGGACTTGTAATTTTGTGCTGTTGAAATGTTGTGTCCTGGAGGAACAGACACAGGTCTGTAGTGAAATCGAGTGGTTTGATAGGGTTGATCCTCAAATACGGCCCAGTTTTGTTTTTTTCCATGAGGTAGTTTCATTACCTTTTTATGAAGTGAAATCACAGAAATAATTATTCACAAGTATTGTTATCATGCTTTGGATAAAGCCTTTCCCAACCACTGCTGAAACACTCCCTCCACTCCTCATTTTCTCACCAGAGTAAACTTTGAATAAATATCCCTGAATTAATTTTGTGCCTCATTGTCGAGCCCCTGTGTCAGGCAGAGCCTTCGTTGCTCTGCCACAGGTTGGTTACATCACAGCTCAATTTATAAAGCTGCTGATTTAAAAACAAAATCCCCCAACTCTGTTTAGACTATAATCTCATTCTTTGCACTCCTTTTATCACACTTAGTTTGCTCAAAAACAAGACGAGGAAAACTCCCAGAAGGATGTGAAATTTAATTAGCGAGTGTTGGTTAAGTACTTCAAGATGGCACGAGAATTACTGTGAATGCAAACGTGTCAGCTTGTTTTGGATAGCTGAAATAAAATCGAGGCTACCCATGAGACTGGTCTTTTATCCATGAGGGTGAGTGGAAGAGTTGGAGACAGGATATTCCAGTGAGCAGGGCCGTGGTTCCACAGACAGGGTGTAGGTGACTCCCCTCCCTCCAGGCCTCCTGACCCCGTCCCTGCACTGCCCTGGGATCTGTGGCCACACACTGAACGGTTTTGGGGAACTGACCTGCTAAAAATAGTCATGGTTTGTAACCTGCTGTGTTTTTCCAAGTGAAGAGCTGCTTTTCTCTGGCTTTTGCCTCCTCAGAGTGCTGCAAGACTTGAGTCTTATTTCTGATTCAGACATTAACTGTTTCCTGGGGAGTGTCTGACAGATTTCTTAACCTTTCTGTGACTCATTTTCCCACAGTGTCTGCTGAAGATAGTACAGACTTCTGCTTCTTTCTGAAGCATTCTGAGTTCTGGAGATGGAGCTGAAATTACACTCTGATTGTTGCCATTCTAATATCCAGTTCCAAATTATTTCTAACTTGTTCAAAATTCCCTGTACATGGTAAATGTAAGTGGGAACAGTAGCTTTTAAGGGGAATTCTGAATTGGATCTGTTCAGTAGTTTGAGCCAAAGAGAGAAGTATCCTCATACCTTTAGAAATAAACATTGTTAAATCATTTCCTTGCCCGAGAAGCTCAAATTAACACAAGGCCAAGTATCTCTTCACAGTTCCTGAAACTGTTCCTCTTGTCACTGCTTTTTGTCAGTGAGGTATCTTCAGACTTAGCTGTTTGTTTTTTGATTCTTTGCTCCTACTTTTCCTGTAGTTTTTATTTTCTTTTTAGTATTATCCATTTGATGCTACTGGGTTTCCCCATCTCTTACATATTTTACTATAGAGTCTGTGAGTGTCAGTGAAATGGGACATTAGAGCACAGTGTCTGGGTTCTGAACTGCAAAACAAGAAATATTTCTTTCTGCCCTTTCTAACTGTCAGTATTTGGTGAGACAGACAATTTGCCAGCCTGGTTGGCAGCTGTATGAAACTATTCACGAACGATCTTTATCTTTGGGAGGCATGTAAGGCAAAATTCCAAAGTCTGTAACAGCTCCTGTAAATGTTTATATGAGAAACATCTGAAATTTGCAGAGTAACATGAAAAGGTATAAAAATACTTGTCTGAAAAATAGGACCTTGCTGTCATTGACTGAGCAGGGTTGGAAGCTGATTTCTGATGTTGTAATTTGTCAGGGTGCTGAAAAGGAAGGTGAGCAGCCTCTGTTCTGACAGGGGAGAGGGAACCAGTGCAAGGATCAGAGAGGCAGAGAGAGTTAATAAATAGAGAGGAACTTTAAAGGAGGATTCTGGTTGGATTTGGGTAGAGCAGGACGAGGTTTGTCATGACTAATGAAAGGATACAGCCGGGAGGAAAGCCCGGATGAAGTTGTTTACAGTCTACACACACAGTTCCAGTTTTATGCAAAAGGATGGTTGTATTTAAACATAATTGGGATGTATGGAACTTGGAGAGGTTACAGCAGGAAGCTGGCATTGCCCTCACTGACCAGGGAGTGGATTGATGAAGAATAATCTGTGTCTGCTGCAGACGTGGGAGCAGATGCTGAAGGGAGAGGCAGATGCTTTTACATGTCAGGTCATGAGGTTGACTGCAGGGAAATGAGAGCTGAAGTCAAGTACTTACATCCACAATTGCAGAATTAAGGTAGTAAGACAGGGAGAGATGAGCAGAATATTGATGGTAATTCTATTGGCAAATATCAGCAAAAAATTCAACCCTCCCTCCCCCCAGTATGGCAGAGAGGATAAACAAGCTCATGCTGTAGGAGCCTGGGAGATAAAGGGGGGACTGCAGGGGCATGTGGGGAGGTCAAATCAGGAGAGTGTGCAGGCACGTGGATGTGTCTGTAACAGGAAAAGGAGGCTTAGAGGGAGGGAATATTGTGTCAGTGTCACTTTACGAGCTGTACTACAGTGGGGATTTTGTCTTGAAAGAAATGAGATCCTACACAGGATCCCCATCCTTCAGTTCCCTCCACACCTTCTAATTGCCAGTATGTGACCACATGTTTTCCTCTACTGTTACCCCCTTATCTCTGCTGCTGTTGTACCAGTTCCCCCAGGGAGGAAGAGAAATGCACCCCCACCATTGATAACTTCATGTTTTCTTTTTTTTTTTCCTCTCTGCACTTCTCACCTCTCATGCTGACCACAATTAGAATCTCAAATGCTACTTGTTGCCTTCCTCTGTTGGCAACTTTTCTTTGCTTCCCTTTAGAAAAAAATCTGTTATGGTGCTTTGAACATGATCACACTTGCAGTTCTCAGGAGGAAGGTAAAGACTCAGTGTTTTCCTGTGTATTTGTGTAAAACTTGTAGGTTATGAGGGGGTTTAAGTTGTTGTGAGAGGGATTAAGTTAACATTAGTGGATGGATGAAGGATGTTCTTGCTTGTGCTCCATGGCCCCTTCCTCCCCCTCATCTTTCCACCTCCAGCACAGAATCTGGAGAGATGTTCAGGATCTCTCATTGCAGTTGGTTGTGGAAGCTTCTGTATCAATGAAGATTTCAAGATGAACAGTTGTAACATAAACCCAACACTCTGTACACTTAAGTTCTTGTGAAAGGAGAAATGGCCTTTATAGCATCATAGAAAGTGAGAGTGGATTGAACTTTCAGCACCTGGGTTAATGATCAACTTGTGGGTTTGACTGAATATTGAGAAAATAAGGAGCAGATGTAACTAGACTGAGAGAAACTAGAAAGGACCTTGAATCGTGCAGTAGTCAGCCTGCATTTGTGTGTGGTTTTCAAGTGGTTGCTTTCCTGATCCCCTCTGCATCCACTAAGAAATCTTAAACAGAAAAGCTCTGACTCAGGGAATCTCTGAGCCACAAGCTGTGTCTTGGAGCCACTAGAAAGAAGACTGGAGAGTTTGTTGGAAAAATACTGGTATGTGCTCCCTAAATGCCTTCTGCTGGCCCATCAGGCACAGCAGAGTGGGCTGGAGGAGCTTTGCTCAGATCCAGCATTACTGTCTTTATTCCTCACTAAAGCTTTTGAGGTGTAGCATATATATATAAATACATTATATATACACATCTGTATATATATAATATATAAATATATATATGTGTGTGTGTACATATATATATTTATGCATATAAAGAAAAGTTTAAAATCCAGTTAGTCACCTTCCATGTATTTATGAAAACTGCACATGAAGCTGGTGAGGGAGCACAGGTTGGGGCATCAGAAGTTCATCAAATTAAGATTTGTACTTTAATAACCTTAAATTCTTTGAGCATCTCTATACCATGGAGCCAGTTGTTCAGTTAATGAGAAATGTTCACCAGCCTGTGACAGGAGTAGTTGTCACATCAGTGAAGACTTGACTGAGCTGACAGCTCTATACCATAGTTTTAATTTCTGTGAAAGTCCATGTAAGAAAGAAAAATCTAAGGTTTTCTTTTTGCTGTAGCTGGGCCTTGGGAGTACACTGGAGTGTTCAGGGATATCTTGCAGCTCTCACAACGTGTGTTGGCTTTCTGACACTGTTCCTTGATTAAATGGAAAGCACATGACTCAGACCCATCAGACCATCACATAGTAAAGCTGCACTCTAATGAAGGCAGTGTGAATGATGAAGCATAATAAATGTTCATGGAGAAGAATTCTGTGAGAACTTGTCACTTGGATATGAATTATAGGTACTATAAAGCATGTAACTAGTGCTCTGTAGTATTGCTATGATAGAGAAACTGTTGTTTTTTCTTTGATTTTTCATATCTGAAAATCAGGTTAAAGAGTTAAATCTGTCTCATTATTCTGATAGCCTGACATGTCAAGCTTTGTTTGATGGAGAATTAGGAGGGTAAAAAAACCCCAACCAGAACAGGAATGATAAGGTATGCCAGATATCCTCTAAGATCTGTATGTGTACCTTGCTGTGTCTGATCCTTTCCTGAGCTGATTTTGTCCATTGGCTGTTGATGGAAAATGCAGTTCAGAAGTGTAAGTTGACAGGTGATGTTTGTGAAAGGCTGCAGATTTATGTGCTTTGAAATGTAGCCATTGAGGAGAGGGGTCAACAGTTACTTATTTGAAGGTCTCATGTATCTACTGGGCTCCGGACAAGAGCTTGAGAATTTGTTCCAGGTCTGATAGAATTCTGTATTTAGTACATAGGCTCCAAGGATTATGTCTTTTGAGCTATCAGAGAGAAATACTTTCTGTTTAAAATTTATTTATGTCCCACTTTTTGCTTAGGGCCATAATTTACCTGCTTAAAGCACTGAGGGGGTTTCTGGGTTTAATCAATGTGTTCAGAACTTTAGCAGCTGAAGTGACAGCCAGCCTCAGGCACACTCTGACTTTGATAACGAGTGTTTAAAGTCTTCCCCAATCAATTTGCAGTTCAGTGTTTGCTCACCTGTAGCTGGACAATGCAATAGAGGCAAAGTGGTCATTGATTGTCAACTAAGCAGGATTGTTTTAAGACTTCACAGTGTATTCAGTGTCTGACATCCTGTATGAGACAAACTATGCTGGCAGTGGAAACAGAGCTGCTTTTCTGCTTTGTAATTGCCTTTTTTACCAACTACTTCAGTCAAGCTGCTGTTAGATGGTAATGGTGTGTAGGGCCTGACTAATCCACTGTGGTTTAGTGAGCCACAGGTGGCACTGAGTGAGGCAACCCTGGATCTGAGAGTAGGAAACTGTTCATAGAACCCATAAACTCTGTAGAAGAAATGAAAGTGAATTTCATGTTGTGCCAAAGAAATTTACTGTAAATGAAGAGTCCAACTGTAGACTATTAAAATCTCTTCAGCATTTATTTAAAGTGACCTACTTTTCTTTTAGAATCCTCCTAATTCAACTGGTTACTGGTAAAATGATGTATTCCGGCAATATAATCCTCAAATCTTTGTGTAGACAATGCTGACATGTCTCATTTTGAGCCCATTTCAGACCCGTTAACATGTTTCAGACTGGAATAACCTATTAAATAAATACATCAGGAAAAAGCTTTTACTGGTAATGGTTGTTTTGCTTAGGTGACTATGGCTGTAATGTATTGTGAGTACATCTGGTACTTCAGTGCTTATCAGTGATCTTTTTTCCTTTAGGCGGTTTCCTAGAAACATGATTGCTTGCTGGGCTTGATCTCACAGCTTTGTGGAGACTTCTTCCCTGATAATGTCAAGTTCAGGCTACCCTCCGAACCAAGGAGCATTCAGCACGGAGCAGAGCCGGTACCCCACTCACTCTGTGCAGTACACCTTCCCCAGCACCCGGCACCAGCAGGTAAGGGAGGGGACACGAGGCTCACAAGGGGATAATCCGGGTGTTTGCTGGGCCAAAGGGCATTATTTTTGTTTTTTAAACTGATGTAACACGAGTCACCCGCGTTGGAGAACAGTGGAGTGGCACATCAGTGTGCCCCGCGGGGGAGCTGCTGCCAGGCTTCTTAGAGAAATACTTTTATAATTCTGTGATCTTCATCACAGCAAATTAATACAAACTTCCTGGTTTCATCATCTGCTCTCTCATGGGATTATTACTTTCTCACTTTTGAATAAATTCAGTAGGGATTGTGTTCATAAACTTTTGTTGCAGTATTGGGCTGGATCCTCTGCGAGTTGAATCTGGTACTTGTCAAAACTCTGTGCAAGGTGGAGAATGTGTAAAAACTTCTGCTACACTGATTTTTTTTTTTTTTTGTGAAGCAGCTGCACTAGTGCTTCCAGCTGTGTTCTGCTGGCCAGAATGGGAGTAATGGATTGTTAAGGATATCCTACTTGGTCATTTGTGCTGAGCATTTATTCTCCCACCCTGTGCTCTGTGGCATGGTGGGCTGGGGAGGACCAGCTGTTGGCTTTACCCCAGTTCAGGGTCCCCTTGTTTTAATGAAACTCTCCACCTGCTGCAGGTGGTTTGTTCTACTTACATGTTTGCAAAAGGAAATTCAAGAATTGGAGCTTTTTGGCTTCGTGTTTGTTTTTCGATAATTTATATAAACTAAATTTTAAGGGTAATGATATATTACATGTCTTGTGGAGCTTCTCTTTGTTAATGCCACCTGCATATAATTTTTAAAAGCGAGTATATACAAGTAAATTGTCTTGTACCTCACTTTGTACATTGCATCAATTGGAAGATGCATGGCATTTGAGTCTTAATCCTAATTAATGATGTCTGATGTAACAATGTCTTGGGGTGATAACACAAGAAGTTGCCTCGAGGTTGCTGAAATATATTCTCGTTTTACCACTTTGCAGTTGGATGTGCAAAACTTGATTTTAAAGGGTATTCTTTAGAGGATATTCATCTGCTGCTGACTCATTTGTGTTTTGTTAGAAATTGTTAATGTGTTAGGTGGAATCCTTAGGGTAAGTATTTAACCTGTTTAAAACATTTAAAACTGTAGAACTGCCATGTGCAAACATTATTTTTTGAGCTGGAATAAGACTTGGTCGATCTGGTGTTGGTCTGTATTTAACATCTCTGGAAATGATCATGGTCCTGTCTCCTCACCTTTGTTCTCACTAACCCCGGGAATGTGTTTCCTTCAGGAATTTGCGGTTCCCGATTACCGTTCCTCCCACCTGGAAGTCAGTCAGGCCACCCAGCTCTTGCAGCAGCAACAGCAGCAGCAGCTCCGGCGCCGGCCTTCCCTGCTCTCGGAGTTCCACCCGGGCTCTGACAGGTGAGAGGCTGCCTTGGAAGTGTGTGAACACCACTCTCCTCAGAGCCAGTGCTTTCTGTGGAGTCAGCTCTGATTTTTAAATAGAAAGGTTTGTTGAGTTGCACAGTTTTTATCTAAATGCCTGACTCTCATTGGTGCTCCCCTGTTGTGGGAGTGGTGGAGCTGTTGTGTAATTCCTCAGTCCCTCTGGCTTAACTAATACCTTTGTTTCTCAGGCAGGAAGTGACAGTGCTTCACTTTCCCACACCTCTCCTGACAGCACTGTCTGGAAACTTCTGAGAATCCAAATGTTTTAATGCTGCTTGGGCTAAAAGGGTGTCAAGTTTGTACCTTTGGATCATTTAATTTTGCCAAGCAGAAGCAACAAGCGCAGGAGTTGTTGCAGTGTGATTATTACCTGTTCTGCTTCCTAAATTAGCACTGGTTGTTCAACAGATGGTGTCTGTGTGGCTGGGCAAGTAAGGAACAACAGAGCTAATGGGGCATTGGAGTTGTAAGAATTGTGAAACACTGAGATGTGGCACCAAATGGACTTCTGGGCACAGAGAATAAATCAGTGTACACTGCTTTTAGTGAGACACTTGAGTGTCAGATCATTCCTTCTAAATGCCCTTTTTGTCAGCCTCATGTACCATTCCTGTCTCATGGAAGGAGATGTGACTGATCTGGGGCCGGCAGGTTAACTGAGGACGCGTGGAGTGGACAGCTACAGTCAATCACATGCTGTAATTTGCTTTCACTTTGGTAATATCTTCCTTCTCAGTGAAGTGGGTCATTTCCTGGTGGATATTGAGGAATGTTCAATGTGCATCATCATTACTGTACTGTTGGTAGGTTCAAGGGAGTTTTCAGACAGAGTGAGTATATTCTTGAAGAATATTGAATGCACTCTGAACATCAAATTTGAAAATTAAAACCCCACTACAGATTAGAATAATATTAACTGGATTGTAGTAAGTTAGCAGTATGTTAAGAATATGCTTCTGTTTAGGGGAGAGGTGAAAATGTGATTTATGCACTCAGTTCTGAAGTGTATTAGTCTGCTGATGTACAGTTGTAAGCAAGTGTTACTGCCTGTAACAACCTCTTTTTTTTCTTGCACTCACTGCTTGTAAAAACCTCTTTTTACCTTGGACTCTTAGTAAGTGTATCTGTAGGAGCAACTTTATATGCTGGATTACTGCTCAGAGTTTATTTTGGCTGTGACTGACTGATCTGGTTCTGAACAAATACCCATGATGAATGTTATGTAAACACTGGTCTGGCTTAAAATCTCATTAGGATATTCCCAGAAATAACTCGATGATAGTGAAATCTGGGGCTTGCCTGTTGCCTTCATCTTGTGTCAGCAAAATGTCACTAAGGCTCTGTTTTAATGCTGAGAATCGTAGCAGCTTTTCAAGTTCTCAAAACTCGAGTTTATAGCAGTAGTAAATCACCTCCCCAGACTGTAAATTTGTAAAAGCTTATTTGGACTGCAGGAAGCTGCTGTCATCTCTTCAGTGGCACTTCATAGGAAGACGTGGAAGCTTATGAGGCTCTTTTGTGGCCATCCTGTGCATTGCACTGGGAAGCAGCGAGTGATGCTGTTCTTGGGCACTTTTCTGGGAAGGAGGAGCCTTTAAATGACTCATGAATTGAATCAATGACTGTTTCTGTCATATAGTAGCATTTTAATAGAGCTCAAGTTCCAAATAGACTCATGGCTCATCCCAAGCATTCTGTGTATATTTAAAAATTATTTGAGTGCAAAATTGAAATAATGGGGCTCTTGTGGCTGTCAGTGGAATATAGTGCTGACTTTTTCTCATGGATTTTTTTTCTTGATGTTTGTAACTTGAATCATGGTTTTGATTTGAACAATCTCATTGCAGCAGTGCTGAGTTCTTTAAGGATTTGTAATTTGGGTATGAATTCCTGTCATTGTAATGGTAGTAGTGCCTTTAAACAGGGTCTTTTAAGACTCATGTTCACCTCCTCTTTTCCAATGGATCTCAACTGTTGTATTTTTGAAGATCATACTAAAAAAACATTTATCTGCCCTACTGTTTAGAGGGAGCATCACTAAACTGAATCTGCTGTATATTTGAAAAGGGCTGAGGAACACCAAATACTTTTCTTGTATCAAAAATATATATTTTAATCGTTTATCTCTTCTGTGTATTAGGCCTCAGGAAAGGAGAACTGGATATGAACAGCAATTTCATCCAGGTCCATCTCAGACAGATCATGATTCACTGGAATCTAAGCGACCACGTCTTGAACAAGTCTCTGATTCCCATTTTCAGCGTGTCAGTGCAGCTACTGTCTTGCCTTTAGTACATCCTCTGCAGGAAGGGTTGAGATCTGCAGATATTAAGAAGGTAAAGCCACTTTCTGTGTTGATGGTAAAGGTGTAATTTTCTGTGCTGCAGTGAGCTAAGCAATTTTCTCTGTTAGGTGATTTTTTTAATTTGTTTGGGGTCTTTCTTTAACCCCAGAAATTTCCTTTTGCATGTTACCAGAAGCTGTGATCATGAGACAGTGTCACTGTTTTTATACAGTCTGCATCAAACACACTACAGAGACTGGAATTCTGAGTTGCCACTACCCTCTTAAGTTCACTCAGACCTCAGTTGTAAAATTATTATAGCAGAATAATGAAATATTTCTGTTTTTCAATTGAAAGCTCTGGCAAATGCATACAAGTCCATTTTTTCTGTAATTAACATTTGTATTGAATAGTCAAAATACTTCCTTCCACCCCCTTTTCCCCTTTAAGCATTTGAAATGAATCTGCTTATTTATGTAACACTAATTATACTTGTCATTGTCTCATTTTGGGTAAATCTAGGACAATCCATTTTGGGGTGGATATTTTCTAGTGTAGATAATACTGCATATTAGAGCTAAGTTCAAGAGAACATCACATTTATAACCACAACTAACTCCAGATGTGCTTTATCAAGCTGGTTGTGGTTATCTTCAAGAATATCCTCATCAGTTTATGAGGTTATTGAGGAGTGGCTCTTAAGTAACCCTTCCTTTAAAAATAAAAGTTACTGTTTTCATTTTTGAAGTTATATTTTTAAAAGGGAGACATCTTAATCTTCTTTTGCTTCCAAGGTAAATGTTGCAGTGTGGTGTTTTATTAAAAGGTGGACTTTGAAATTATGGGATCATAAATGGGCTGTCAGTTAATTCTGACTAAATTCAAAATATTTAGTGCACTATTAAAACTTTCACTTGGCTTCTCAACAGAGATACAGATAACTGGAAATTATTGTTAATTCCTGGGTGCTGGTTTGGTTACTGAGCACTCAATCCCATGTTATCATGTGACATTTTTTCCAATCTCCTCCCCCATCTCCTGTCCCATGGAAGGACCCAGCTTTTGGAGGAAAGCATGAGGGACCGTCTTCTCCAATTTCTGGTCAGCCTTGTGGGGAGGACCAAAATGCTTCACCTTCTAAGCTGTCAAAGGAAGAATTGATCCAGAGCATGGACCGTGTAGATCGTGAAATTGCGAAGGTTGAACAGCAAATCCTTAAACTGAAGAAAAAGCAAGTAAGCATAGCAGAGCTAACAACTGCTGTTGGTGTCTGCCAGTGCAAAAGGTGTGGGAAAACTTCATTTGGTGGTGGCGAATTTTGTGGTTGCAGTGAACCAAATGAAGGAGTTGAAAAGGGAAGGTTATGTGCACGATTTTGCTGTTTTAAGTAAGTTGGGCATCATGTAGTTTTAAGCATTTTTGAAAGTAGGAGAAAGCCACACAGGAACACCAGCAATAGATGGTTTTATGTTTGAAACTACTGTTAGATGACTAGTGAAACAAGGGCACTGTGACTGTAATTTCAGCTTCAGAGCTGCCTGCTGGCTGAGGGGAGGATATCACCTTTCTTCCTTTGCCGTCTGTGCAAGGGGAGAATCCTTTGCCTGCATCTCCAAAACCAGAGCTTGTACTTAAGTCCCTGGATCATCTGCTTTCACAGCAGCAAGAGATCCTAACATCTGGAGCTAAGGTCAGCCTTGGGGGAAGTGTAGTAGGAGGGCTGTGAATAAACACAGAGAGCAGAGAAATAAAGGAGGAAATACCACCTTTTTTTTTTTTTTTGTATGGTCCTGACTATGCTTTGCATCAGAGAACTGCACTTCAGCCATTGGAAGCAAAGGAAATATTTGCTGGCACTCGTTGTTGCCTTCCCAGTAGCTGTTGTGGCCAAGTAAACCCACCCTTCAATCAAGGCATCTGTTACTCATTGACAAAAAACAAAGTCCTTGTTTCCTTTTCCTTTTCTGACTTTCAAAGATCCAGATAGAAATAGTGCCAGCTGTACTTTTTTTCTGTAGTGTGAACTCTGGAGGAAATGAGAGTTATGCTGTAGGATTTGTTAACTTGTAGGTCCAGGATATCACATAGGCAGCTCTGGGGAGCTGTATGTTTTTATGGTCTGGAAGCATTTAATTATGTCTGAATCGTAATGACCTGTAAAGTGACCTCCAGCAGAAAACTAAAAAAGGATGTCACTGAGTACCTGTCTGTGTGTTCCTTATCTTTTTGTTTGCTCACTTTTCCACAAGATCAGCAAGTGCATCTCATCTCCGAAGGTTCATTTGTGCACATTTGTACCTAATTTGACTTTAAAAAAATTACAAAGTTGCTGTTGCAATAATTGAGCCCATGTCTTATGTCATTCTGCTGAAATGTTAGGGCTTGAATTCTTCTGCAGCCTTAGAGCACATTCTGGCCAGGACCAGGGCAGGATGCATCCCCAGTATCAGAAGTTCTTTGCTGTGTGTTTGTGGCAGGTATGGATGAAGGATATTGAAAAAATGAAGATGTTGCTGAACCAGATTTATTTGGTGTGGAAGTAAATCACAGCAGTGTAGGAGCTGGGAAAGTATCACAGGGTGGGTTTTTGCTGCTGGTAATTTTTTGCTTGTTTGGTGTTGTAACAGTCGTGGACCTTTAATACGTGTGGACGGGTTTATTTTTGCTGTGAAGTACATTTAGAATTATGATATCTCTGTGGAGTGTTAGAAGGACTTTTGTGCCTTTTTAGATGATAAGACAGTAGTAATGATGGCACTTGAACATCTACAAAGTAGAAAGGCAGCTCTGTGGCTTATTTTCTCTGTGAGAGGGTAGGTCTGGTGTAGCCATTCTCCAAAGTTCATATTTTTGCCAAAAGTTAATAATGATAAATTACAAAGTGACAGTTACTTTAAATGTCAGGCTGAAACAAGTCTGGTGAGTTTTGTAAACAGTTCATTTGGGTTACCAACAGTAAAAAAATAGCCCTGTTATCATCCCTATGGGCGTTTAAACAATTTCATTCATTCCTTGTGAGTGAAAAACCAAAGTAGGAGGCCGTGCTAACTGTTGATCAGATGCATATTTTATCTCTGGTGACTAATTACTGGTGGGGGTGACAGGGTTTGGATGGCTGATTCCCTTTCTTTGGTCTCTTAGCAACAACTTGAAGAAGAAGCTGCTAAGCCTCCCGAGCCAGAGAGGCCTGTGTCCCCTCCTCCAGTGGAACAGAAGCACCGCAGTATTGTCCAGATTATTTACGATGAGAACCGGGTGAGTGGCCTTTGCAGTTCACTGAGCGTGGCTGGGGCTGACCCCATGGGCTGCAATTCATTGGGCCTTCATTTACTTCCCTGGGGCAAGTTCTGCTTCTTGTGTTTTATTGACTTGCCCACCCTTCTTTTAATGTTCATTTACTTCTTTAAATGAAAGACACTCACATGACATTTTGATTCTTGATCCCAGACCCACAGCTGTGGGTCTCATCCTTAGCCCCCTGTGCTGAAATATATATAGATGGAGATATAAACATACACATATATATATATGTTTCTATATGTGTGTATGTGTGTAGATATGAAAAATGCTTCAGCAATTTATCTTAAATTCTCTGTTCCTCACATCAAGCTCACAAGCTTGGCTGAAGACTCTATGTTTAAATGAGCTAAAGGGAAAAAACTGCACATGAAAGATTTTGTGCCTTCTTTATAAACTCTGACTTCTGGCACTTCAGACCTGGGTAAATGACAGATAGGAAGAAGTAGCACAGAGGTGAATTGTGGGCTTGTGTTGTTTAAGTGGTGAGAAACTTCCAGGAGCTCAGTAACATTTCCAACAGTAGCAAAGTGCTTCCTGCCTTTTTTTTCCCCTGTGATAGTTTGAGATTAGGGAGTTGGATATCTGGAGGCTTTGAAAGTGTTGTGATCTTCTGTGAGAGTGGTACATGTTCATTTAATTTCCCAATTTTCTTTTGTAGTTCAGAGATACAGCTCATTTCTATTAAAATAGACTGCTTTTTAAAACTTGAGGAGCTTAAAAAACCCTGCAAAACAATACTAGATTTTGTACAGTAGAGTTGTGTCCCAAGTGTTCCATACAACCTGTTCTCCCCTTCCCCCAGGAAGGGTCAGAATTATTTTGGGGCCTTTCCCTACTTTGTGTCTGTGTGTCCGCATGGATTCACACTCCCAGATTTGGCAATTGGATAATTTTAGTCCCTGAATTCCATTTTTGAAAGCTAACTATTCTTAGTTTTACTGGATACCTTTCTTCCTCTTTGTAATTATTTGCTGTATTACTTACTAAGTGCATGTTCTTTTTGAGCTGCAGAGGTCAGGTTCTGCTTTTGTGCTCTCTCAGCTTCCAGACGTGGAGATCAGAGCAGTAACTGCACAATTCAAGTACAGGTTTCTTTATTTGCTGAGGCAACATTGCAGAAGTAGGTTAAGAAGGATCTCATATGGTCAGGCAGGGGTTTAGCAGCAGGCACAGAGTTCAGATACACATTTGACATTAAACTTCAGAGGATTTACTCAAACTATACCAAAAAAATCTTATTTGCAGAAAAAAGCAGAAGAAGCTCACAAGATTTTTGAAGGGCTTGGTCCAAAAGTTGAACTGGTAAGTTGTGGGCTTTTGGTTTTTTTCTTTTTTTCTCTTTTCTGTGTTGCCAGTTGCTCTAATTCTGTTGTGGTGAACAGCTGTAGTTCTGTGATTATGTATAAAAGAAGTGTGTGTTTAAGTACACTGGTGAATTGTTGAGTGAGTTCATTCCCTGCATAAGTGCCATTTTTAAAGTAGATTTGACTCTATTTGAGAGAATAGTTTGAAACAAATCAAATGAAGGACTGCTATATACATAAATAGTTATAATCTAACTTTAAATAATGAATCTATGATTTGTGTTGAATATCTTGGAGTCCCTTCAGATTGCTGCATCTCAGATTGAGTGCACTGTTGAATACTAAAATATTATTAAATGTATTGTATATACTTGCAGATTTACATGCATTAAAAAATACTAAGTGTATCTTTCTAATCCAAAATTGCAGCCACTTTACAACCAACCGTCAGACACGAAGGTCTACCATGAAAACATCAAAACGTGAGTGCTTTAATATCTTGTCATTTTGCCATTTAGGGGACCTAAACTTAAACATCCACTCTCATTTTTCATCCTTGTGTTTTCCAAATAGGATGTGTGAGCTTTAACCAGAGTTAAAAGCTTCCAGTCCCTGTAACTGATTTCTTTGCTGTAAAACAGTTCTGCAGGACATGTACTGAAGGCAGAGGGAAACACTGACTTTTCTTCTTAATTTAAAGACAAAAATAAATCATAAATGTTGGCTTTAACTTTTTTAAGTCCTTTAAAAACTTCTCTTAAAAAAAGTATTCTTGCTCCACTCCATCAAATAGATTTGTTCCAAAGTACTTATTTCTTGAATAATGTATGGTGAAACTCTTAACTTTAGGGCTGAATTGCAAATACTTTTTTCCCCCTAAAAGCATAATAGCTCCAACCAAATTTACTCATTTTAGCATATTATCTTTCTTGAGGCAAAGGAGAGTAGCTGGCTTGAAATTGGAATCTTTTGTGTCTCAATTGCTTATTCCAGCCATCTTCAAGAATCTCCTCTCAGAAAAAATACAGTATTAAGTGGTTTAGATAACTAGACTTCATTGGGAATTTACCCTGTTTTCTACCCCTGAAAATACTATTCATAATAATGATCTGGCATCTAAAATTGATATGGCTTTTGTTGAGGAGTTTTGAAGTGCTTGATCCTTATGTAGTTCACTTTTTTCCCTCTAAATGTGTTTTCCAGAAACCAGGTGATGAGGAAAAAGCTGATATTATTCTTTAAAAGAAGAAACCATGCAAGAAAACAGCGGGTAAGGCCACCATTCCAGCAGCCTGCCCAGGTTCCAGGGACTGATCACTTGGTGGGTTTTGCTTAGTTCAAGGTTTATTTTTGGAATTTAACAGGAACAGAAGATCTGTCAACGTTATGATCAGCTGATGGAGGCATGGGAGAAAAAAGTGGACAGGATAGAAAATAATCCCCGCAGGAAAGCCAAGGAGAGCAAAACACGGGAGTACTATGAGAAACAGTTTCCAGAAATCCGCAAGCAAAGGGAACAGCAAGAACGATTCCAAAGGTATTGTCATGGATTTGAAATATTCCTGCAAAATATCCCTTGGGCTTTAAGTTTTAGGGTTATTTATAATAATATTGTTTCAGGTTAATGGTGAAGTTTTATGCTCATCACTGTGTTCCTTAAAACGGAATATTAGTGTATCATACAGGATAAAGTCAAATGTTCTTCCATTTGCTCACTGTGTTTCATGGCATTGAGGTAAAGTTTCCCCTCACATCCCAAAGATCTTCATGGCTTTGTCTACCCACTGTTCTACATCTCCCCTTCCCTGTCCCTCCCCATCAGCTGTGGCGCAGTGGTGTCCCCTTGGGCTGCCAGAGTGATTGTCCCTTCCCTATCTCCCTTTTTAGATCTTTAAAAGTTTTTAGAAACCCCATATTTTTGGAAAGAAACACAGGAAAAGGGCTAATTAGCAAAGGCTCGTTAGGTAGTGGTGCTCAAAAAGAGGTTTATGGAGTTGGAATGAAGATAATTGGGGCATCAACTTCACACAAACCTCTTCATTTCCGGCAGACACCCTAATTTATACTTAATATTTTTCTGTCACTGAGTGTCTGTGTTACTCCTGTGCTCCGTGATCCCTGTATTCATTAACTTACACACTCAAACCCATTTGTCTTCTAAACTAACAGTTTGACTGATCTTTTGTTGTACTTGCCAGGTAATGTTATTCCAGACATTTTTGCATTTTGAAATATGCAAACTATGACAATTAAGTCCTTATTACTTAATTTTAGTCTATCAGACATTTGTTAGACGGGAACTGTACAAGGAATCTAAAAAGGAATGAAGTGCAATTCATTTGAGAGTTCACTCTATCTGCAGTTCTGTAGGCAGTGCTTTAAATCAGAATTAGGTCAAGTTTGATTCAGTTGTGTTGAAATCTGTTTATCTAATGTTTGAAATCATTTTAATACACCTTGGAGACTTCAAGCCCCATGAAGATTTAATCTCATCTCTTGTCACCATCTGCCTACAATACTTTATTTCATAAAACATGGGGAAAACAGAGAATTTGCAATATATTGTGAAGGCTGTAGGACTTGAGGAATTCAGAAAAGAAGGAAGGAAACTGTTAGAATGCGAACAGCATCCAAGAAGCTTTCACTTTAAGAATATTATCATGTCTTTGTAATTGCAAACTCTCTACATTATATTTCCATTCTCTAATGTAACGACATCTTTGTCTGTAGCTGTGCTCTAATACTATGACCGTGTAAATACCAAGGGATTTTTGTCAGATTTTGTGCAAATGGATTAATTCCATAAAATCTTCGAGCAAATGCAGATATTTTGTCTCTCCAGTTAGCAGTGATTTTTTTCATCTCTGAAATGCTTTTTATTCCACATGCTGTGATACACTGTTATGATGTTCCTTAAGTGGAAAGATCACAAGCTGAAAAATTCTTCCAAATTACAGCTCTCCCCGTTAATTCAAAATTTTCCTTTGTTGTTCCTCAGTGCTGTATCAGTAACTTCACCAAAGTGATGAAAGGCAACTTTAGTGTGATTTCTTTTAAAAAATAAAAGATAAGCTCCTTCACAGTGTATGAGTTGTACTAATTAAGGTGATTAAGGTGATTTCTGTGCCACTGATGAATGTTTCTCATACTCAGCAGAAGAGCATTAATTTATCTAAAACACTGACTTGCAGTGGAATTGGTGGTAACACCTTTTTTTGTGTTGACTCAAGCACGTCCTTCCTGCTGAGCTTTGCAAATTCACCTGTAAAAGTGAGTGGTTGTTTGAAATGACAGGACATGACAGAGTCTGTACTCTGAGACTACCTAAGAAAGAACAGTCCTGACTGATTTAAGAGGGTGGTAGCAGTATTTTAAGGAGTTTTGAAGGTTGTCATGGTGTACAAAATCTGCAGGTAGAGCTCATATCCACTTTATCCTTACTCCTTCTGTTTTGCCCCTCATTCCAGAGTTGGCCAAAGAGGGGCTGGTCTTTCAGCAACTATTGCTAGAAGTGAACATGAGATTTCAGAAATCATTGATGGACTCTCGGAGCAGGAGGTGAGGCTGTTGTCTGTACTTTGCTATAGAAGCACAGCCAATAAATATCCTTTTATTGGCAGTGAAAGGTTTCTTGCAGAGGATTTGTTTTTTTGATAAGAGAAACCTCTTGGGGATGGTTTGATAGAATCTGTGTGAAGTTTGGCTTGAAACAGGTCTTAGAAATACTTTTCTTTTGAGGGTTTTGCTTTCTAACTATATCTGCCCTAGATTGTTCTCATTGCAGGCTTGGTGCAACCTAGTTCTTTTACAGCTGTAAGAAACATGTGAAAACCCTTCCTTCCTAAAGCCCTGCACCATTTCAGTGTTTTGTCATTGGTGACACTGTTCCCTGTAGCTGACTCGTGTGAGTGTTCACAGCGACAACTTCTGTGAGAGTTAAGCCGTGTACAAAAAGAAAGTTTCAAACTGACCGTGAATGTGTCCTGTGGGGGAGCTCGAAGAGTTGTGCAATTCAAGAACTGTAAACATTAGTAGCAACTTCTTGTGTTCTTTACTTTGTCTTTTATTCTTTGCCTGTAGAATAATGAGAAGCAAATGCGTCAGCTCTCGGTCATCCCTCCCATGATGTTCGACGCAGAACAAAGACGAGTGAAGTTTATTAATATGAATGGTCTGATGGAGGATCCCATGAAAGTTTATAAAGACAGGCAGTTCATGAATGTCTGGACCGACCACGAGAAAGAGATTTTTAAGGAAAAGTAATGGCCTTTCTTATCTTTTATTTTTATTATGTTGCAACTGGTAGTTAAGTGCTGATATTTACCCCACAGTAAATATCAACTAAATCAGGAGTACTGAAGCTTTTGTGCAATAATATTGATAATATTTGGTAATGTTCTTAGTTGGATGTAAGAAATAGTGCAAAAGTTTTAGACTTATTTTTTGGCAGAGTAGGCTCACGTGTATTTAATCCTTAAAAACAAAATTCTCTCAAAAGTACTTTAGTTCTGTGGAAATATTAAAATGAGAAGAGTAGATCCATGATCTCATTCCATCAACTAATGGGTAATTTTAAACACTTAGTTCTAAATCTGCACAATTTGAGAAGTGGGCTTTTTAGACTAATTTCAGCCATGCAAATGAAAGGCTTGTGATGAAACAGATTATTTGGAAGATTGCTTTGCTTATCTGGTCGTGGATTATGTTGTTAAACTGAAATAATTTCTGATTTGTAAAAGGTTTGTCCAACATCCCAAGAACTTTGGTCTAATTGCTTCCTACCTGGAACGAAAGGTAAGACCCTTTTGAATATAAGTAGAGCCTAGGGTGGGATCCCTAATGTTCCAAATGTAAGTCATTCGCCCCAGCACCATTTTCTCTTTCTGCAAAAAGCATTAAGTCCAAAAAAAGTAACTTTGCTTTGACAGCATTTTATAACAGTTGATCAGTAACACGATCAGTGTATGCAGACATTTAACAGAAGTTGGTGAAGTGCCACTATTGGCAAGGATAAAGGAAAATGTCCCTTGGTGTAGTTTGGGTGTTTTCTTGTTGAAGCAGGTAAGCTTTACCTGTCTCACTGCTTCAGTAGGACACCGGTGCCTCTGCTCAGCTGCTGTGCTGACCCAAGGAAACCTTCCCACCACCTTTCCCAGTCTGTGGGATTCTACTACTGGCCCAGTTAGTCTTTGGAACTAACTTTGATCTTTAGGGCTTGATTTTGCGGAATTCATGTAAGAAGTAATGGAGAATTAGGATTTGGTAAGACTTACAGCAGAATCTTGAATACCTCCAGCTGCTGTGGCAAATAGAAGCTTTTAAACTTGCAGATTATCTAGTATAGATTAAATCATGCAGACAGTAGTAACTGAGGGATATTATAAATATGTGAGACTTGTGTTTAACATTGTAATTTTATGCACAGTTATGTTGTTATATTTGTGCATGAATTCACTTCCCTGCTGAGAAATCAAATCTAATAGTTTTATCTTAGTCTAGGGGCTGAATATTATAAGTGTTCTGAGAAATTAAAAACTCAAAACTTCCTTTTTCAATAGGACTAAAACCCTTTTTTTCCTACTTTTTTTGCTTCAGAATGTTCCCGACTGTGTATTATATTATTATTTGACCAAGAAAAATGAAAATTATAAAGCCCTTGTGCGAAGGAATTATGGGAAACGCAGAGGAAGAAACCAGGTATCTTGAATTTATTCATCACTTGGGTATTGCTGTTTTATTGTTTCGTATTTACAACTGTTTCACTATCTGATATAGCAATATATTATATACATGGAGGGGGGGAATCATTATTTTTCCTTTACTGCATTCTTGCCCTTTTAAAATTTAAGTAATCCTGACTTCAGGGGTGATCTTGGTTAGTTTGGTTTTAATTCTGTGAAGTGTCTTCTTCCTTTGCACATTTGTTGCTTGTTTTTATATGACAATTCATTTTCTTTGAGGACCCTGCCATAGACATTGAAGTTGAGTCCATCATTAAATCCTATGTTGGAGCCAACAGAAATTAGGTTTAGCATGTGACTTGCAGTGGAAAATATATAATCACTTCATAATGTCAGTGTTTGTCAAAAGGCAGAAATTAATAGTGATCTTTATTTGGTGGTCAGGCTCAAAGTCAAACTGGTACTTCACAGGGGCAAGAAAGAGCCCAATTTAATGCATGCAAGTAAAAAATTCTGCTGATTCAGGAAATATTCATTTGGAAGCCTTTGGAGGGGAAAAGAGCAGCATATTATGTATCAAAAGTGTATAAATACATGTCCTGGGCTGCCAGGGTTAATGTGGATATTGGAAAACACACACACACACATAGACAAAAAGAGACTTTGGTACTGCACAGATCTGAACTGCGAAACAGCAAATGCAGTAAATATTACACCCCAGGGTATGTGAATCCTCTTTTCAGATATTGGAAGTTTTCTGAGAGTCCCAGTAAATGTATTTTTTTACATAAAATCGCTGCAAACAGCTTCAACTGATAAGTTGATCCTGTTCAGTAGAAACAGCCCCTGGGTTGTGCTTCTGTGGTGCTGTTGTACATAAATCTTTTGGATTATGGGCTGGTGTTCTACAAGAAGAGTCATCTCAGGAGAGACTGACTCGTCTGTACTCAACATATTATGGATTGCTTGGGATAAGGTCACTGTCACTGTGCACAGGATTTAGTTGGAGCTTCTGTTCTGGCTAATTTGAACTGCTGTGATGGGAGGAATTACTGGAAATAACCTGTATTTTGCCAAGACTTCTGTTAGTTTTTCTAGCTCATTATAAAAGGAAGCCCAAGGTGCCTGACTTTGTGAATGCTGATTTAAATGTGAGTGACTAAATACATGAGTTGGAACACTGAAGGTTCCTTCAGCTCAAATTACATGCTCTCTGAATTTTAGCAGAGTTGTACTTCTTAATTGCTGGCTGTTGATGCACATTAAGCACCACAGCAGATCACTAAACTTTGGACAACTCTAACAGGCTTCATGTGTGCTCTGCTGAGGGTGCAGGGGAGTGCCAGGCTTTTAGCTCTGAAGAGGTTTGGGGGATACTTGCTAACTCAAGGCAATACCCTCAGTGCTCTGAATGGGAAATTCAATTGAAATTCAGAAGTATTGTAGTTGGCATGTTTAGTAACTCTGCATGAAAAGTTGTACTTGTATTTCTGAATTATATTAATGACTAGTTAGCAAGATCTATAGCAGCTAATAAAAAAGCACTTAAACTGCCTGGCTTGACACAACTTTTATCTTACAACTGCAGAATGCAGCTCACCCCCTTCCCCCTCCCGTGCCCCAGCTTTCTTTGAAGCTGATATTTTTCATATCTCTCAGTAGCAACTTGAAACTTTCTTGCTGATTGGCAAACTTAAGTCGCGTAAGATTTATGAGGTGCTCCAGGATGGGCTTATGCCAGTAACAGGTGCTTCAGCTTAAACTCTTAAGAGTTCATATATTTTTGTAAATTAGCGAGTGGAATATTGAAGTGGAGAAGAGATTAATCACAGTAACGATGGTGAAAGCCTTCAGAGAATGCAGTGAGCACAACCTGACTCGGGTTCCAGTGTGGGGGCTTTCACTGGAGAGAAGCTGAATGCTGGACTAAGGATGTGAAGAGATGTAAAGCTAATTGAATTCTAATGCATTTTTGTCCTCAAATAGGTCTAGAAAATACTTTTAATAAAATGCTGCCTAAACTGTTCTTGAATGTCACAGAATTGACTAAACAAGGATGTCTTAACCCAAAATTTGTCAAATGAAGAACAAGTTTTTAACACAGAATTGAGAGAAAGCGTGGCTGCATGATGGTTTCACTTCATTTCCAGAGATGGGGCTCAAGGCCAGGTTGGACAGGGCTGGCAGCAACATGATCTAGTGGAAGGAGTTAGAATTAGATGATCCTTAGGGTGCCTTCAAACCCAAACCATCCCGTGATTCTATGATAATAGAGAATTCCTTGAATAACTCATTGGGAGGAGGTTTCTTTGAGTAAAATTTTGTATTTACTTTGGTAGGCCAGCAGTGCTCAGTGCAGGATGTGCTTGGGTGGCTGCCCCAGAGCAGCAGTGTGAGTGAGGCTCAGCCCTGTCCCTGGGCAGCAGGTGGTGCAGGGCACTGATGTGACCAGACAGAAATTCGCTGTATGTGTGTGACACCAATCCCCCCCCGGCCGGCGGGGATCACCTCCGGTGACTCCAGGCAGATTAGAAGGGTGCATGTGAGAGGGGCAGCACTGCTGGAGGCAGCTTAAGTGGCAGAATGACACAATTTCCTGGAATAAACACGTTGCTGGGTCAGGCAGCCTGCGCTGCAGAGCGGTGTGATGTCGCTGCTGGGGTGGGTTTTGTCCCCGTGCCCCGAGTTCAAGCCCGTCCCCTCGGGTGGCCAGTGGAAGTTTGAACAGCAGATGAATGTGCAGGTACGTCGCTGAGCGAGGCCTCCACTGCTTGAAGGTTTGTGTTTGACCTGCACTTGACCTGTTGATTGTGCATGTTCAATAAGTTCACCGTGAAACAGAGAACCAAGTTATTTTTAAGTGGGATGTTGAGTTAGCCAGGCAAGAGCAGGATTTGCAACAACTGTTTTGTAAATGGATTGAATTTAAAGTACAAATTTTATTTTTAATTTTTTGAAATTAAAATCCATATTTTATTTTTTAATTTTAAAAAATTTTCTTCTGAAAATGCAGGTTTTTAACCCTCTGCTTTTCAGACCAGTCTATCCAGCACGATGGGAATAGTTTATCTTAGCACGTCTCTGACATCTTGCTTGAAGGAAATTTTCGCATTATCAAGTAATGCCAACGTCCTAAATGCTATTAATCTCCAGCAAGATGATAGTGGTTAGTGTTTGGGGTTTCTGCTCCAGTTCACATTATTAAAATGTCAAAAACAAGTCAGTTTTGTGACTATTTCCAGTTTATCAGGGAAACAGTGACACCTGCTGCTGCACTCATTGGAAGGTTGGTTCCTCTGTGAAAATGAAAAGCCTGTTTGGAAGAATTTTTCAGTGGATTGTTGATTCTGAGTTAATGAAGTTCTAGAACAGCCATCTTGTGGTTCTGTTCTTTTCTTTTCATGAATTACCATGTGTACTCTGGATATCTGATACAAGCCCAGTGCTTGCTGTGCTTGTAAAACTGTCATCTCAATAGAGACATTTTTGTTTGGTTTTTTTTAATAATTCTAGGCTATAACTTTGCTTCTATAAATTCACTGGAAATGTAAGTCTTAAATTCCTCACCCAATATTTTTAACAATTATATTCCTTAATTACTAATGACAGTTTTGAGAAGGTGACTTAGAGTTGGTCGTAATTTTCGTGCTACAAGGACCTTCTGCTCCCAAGTTGTAAGAGATCACATTTCACTATTTTAACATGCACAAAGTTAAAAATAAAATTTGAGAGGAGCAACACCGTTAACTACATTGTCAGACCTCCCTGAGCACTTTTAAAACGTAGCTGTTCATTTTTAGTGTGGCACAACAGCCAGTGTATTCCCTGTACATGATCACCCCAGTGCTCATGCTGCAGAAGCAACCTGTACTTCCAGGGAATTTATAACCTAAAATATCATGTCTGAGTGGGGCAGAAAACACATAAGGGAAAATAAATGAAGAGGACATACAGCTAATATATAGAAACTGGACGTTCTGTGGCTGAGGGGACTTCTGAAGTCTGGGAGACAATGCCTTGAAATTGTTCTGTTTGAGGGTGCAGAGAGGTGTGATGGGTTTTGGCAGAGATATTTACTGTTACACTGACCACTGTGCAGTGACTGTAACCAAACTATCAGGTGGGAGGTGAGGCAGCATCAGGGTTTGTGCTGCTCTGAGTCCAAGTTGCTGCATTGTTGTGTGATCAAATTATCACCTAAATCCCATTTCGTTTCAGCAACAGATTGCTCGTCCTTCTCAAGAAGAAAAGGTAGAAGAAAAGGTAGAAGAGGAAAAATCAGACAAATCAGAGAAAAAAGAGGAGGAAAAGAAAGATGAAGAGGAGAAGGATGACAAGGAGGAATCTAAGTAAGTGTATACATACTGAAATGCATTAATTCCCCCTAGACTGCAGGTTTTTTGCCAAGATCAGAACAGGATTTGCATTAGTCTGACAGTGAAATCTGGACTGAAAACTAATTCTGTTTAGGTTGAGTTTTGTGCATTAAACAATAATTTTTTGGACATACACATTTCTGTGGCTTGCTGACCTAATCAGGCTGGTGGAAAAAGCATTGGGCTTATTTTTTTGGTGCATGTAATGATCTCTGTATCTTGTTGGTTTGGATTTTTATGAGATGTTCTATCTCAGTGTTCATATTTTCTTTGAAGTTGATAGTATCACATATCTGTGTTACTCTCTAGCAAGTCAGAGTTGTGGGCAGTAAGTGAACTCTCTTTGCCCAAAGGTATCTTTTGGGATCGTGGAGTTTTGCTTGGGGTGGTTTGGGGTATTTTGTACATTGATATTCAGGAATATCAGCCCACAATGTCTCTCTGAATGTGACTGAATCATATTTTAACTACTCCCAGAGAGAATACCAAAGAAAAGGACAAAACTGAAGTTGCACCAGAGGAAACTGAGGAAAGGGAGCAGGCGGCTCCTCGGGGCCGAAAAACCGCCAACAGCCAAGGTCGGCGTAAGGGCAGAATCACCAGATCAATGACAAATGAAGCTGCACAAGCAAATGCTGCTGCAGCTGCAGCCACTGAAGAACCACCTCCGCCTCTCCCACCCCCACCAGAACCTTGTGAGTAGCATTTACGGGGCACGGGGACCCATCTGCTCGTCAGGCTCTTCGCTGGCACACGGGGCTGTTTTCCGGGCATGCAGTGCACTTCTCTTTTGCTGTTCAGTATGACATCTTTATTCTTAGCCCTGTTTATAATTTTGTGACTGTGCAGAACTGTTGAACTTCACGAGTGTGACTTCATGAATAGTGTATGTGTGATCAGATGACTGTTAGAACTGTGTGAGGGGGAGAAAAGGCAGTTCAGCTTTTCTGTGGTAACCACCTTTCTCTCTGTGCAGGTTCGTGACGGGTCTGTAGAGCTCCAGGTGCCTGTGGCACAGATTGACTTACAGGCTGTAGCTCACACAGGATATTGTTAAATAAGTAGGTCTGATATTTGAGCACTTCAGGGAGTTTCATAAGCTGAAATAGATCTTAGCAAGTCCTTGTTTTTGCATTGGATGGCAAAAGGCTTTTTTAAAACAAGATGTTACTTTCTTGGCTTATATGGTTAAAAAACACAATGCAGTCTCTGGCTGTATTTTGGAAAAGGCTGACCTAATTTGTGGTGGTGCAGAAATACCAGAATACTTTGTGGTTGGTAAATAATTATCCAGGATGGTGGGGCAGGGTTTTTTTTCTTGCAGTGCTCTGCTGTGGCAAAGTTTGTTGCTCATTGTGCTTCAGCCTGGGTAGTTACAGGCAGGTGCTATTCTAGAGCTTGCAGCAACTCTTTTGTTGCTCAGATGTTCTGAATATCCTAAAGAACAGAGTAAGTGGGCAAATGAATTCTTGTATAACTGTAAACATCAGAGATTGTGGTGGGCATTCTTGCTCAGTTGATACACTGGGGTTTTGTCAGCAGCTAGACTGAGGCAATAGGGGGTTTTGCTTTTAGTTTGTTTCATTTTATAACCATTTTTGCAGGGCTTTTTGGAAAATCCAAAATAGCTTTTTGGTGGATCAGATACTTTATAGTGCCCCACTTTTGCTGTTTTGTTAATAGAAGTTGTTGCAGGGTTTGTGTTCCATGTTGTGTGTAATGGCAGATTTTATGGAAAGGAAATGGAGGCTGGTGCAGGTCAGTGCTGTTCAGAAATTTAAACAGGATAACATAAAATCCAGAGGAATTAATGAAAAGCACTTTGCACTGCATCATTGTTAGTTTCCTGCTTGTTTTTACTTACTTTTTTTAAAATTTTCTTTTATTTTTCTCCATTTGTCCAGCTGGAGACTCAGTGAATACAAGAACAGTAGATTTCTTGACACCCACTCACCAATAAATAACCATTCCAGTCCTTTCTACAACAGTCAGTGAGACAGGATTGAACTAGCTTAGAGCATGTTGGATTGCTGCTCTTAGTAATTGATGGTAATTATTGGCATTTTAAATAAAATTGTAGTGATAAATACATCTAAGTCACTTACTTGACAGACAATTAATCATAGTTTTGTAGACAGAACAGTTCTGAACAGTTTTCTCTGCTGAGATTGTGGTGGTTCCACCTCTATCTCTAACTTGGTTTAATGGAGATTTACTGCTTCGCTCTGACAAGAGCAGCTTTCCCAAGTGACTTAAGCAAGCTATAATGTGAATAGATTTGTTGACTATGGGATACATAATTGGTGCTATAATAGTGAATACTGCTGTTTTCTCTGCTCAGTGTCTTTGTTTCTCTTTCAGCTTCTACAGAGCCTGTGGAGACATCCCGCTGGACAGAAGAAGAAATGGAAGTTGCTAAGAAAGGTAAAGCTTGTAAAGCTTTTGACTTCCTTCTGGATGCTTGTATTTACAAAATTTCAAGAATTTACTGAATTACTGCATACAGTTGCTGCGATTTTTGCCAACACTAGGCTGAATGAATGATTTGAAAGTTGCTGTTGATTTTTTTTCTAAAGAAAAAAGAAAAATCAAACATCTTTAACAGAAAAAATCATTTTTTGAGACTTATGTTCTTCTTCATGTGGGCTGCTTAGAACTGTCTGATATTGTGCTTGGTCCACAGAAGACTTTGGAACAGATGTGAAGGTGTTTGTTCAAGATAACATGTTTGTAAGATACAAAAGAAATTTTTGCAGAAGACATTCTTTTAACAGGAAAGCTATGATGTAGTTTATAACTTGACTATTCATTTAGCAGATACTGTTACTTGTGAACTTTATGCATAAAATCAGTATTTTGCAGAAGTGTCACATCTTGGCAACAGCAAAAGAGTTGAGCTGAAGGCTTCTTAAGCAGACATTCAGGTTGACACAGCTTTTCTTCACCCCATAAGTCCTCATCAAATACATTGTCACAGTGTTGTTCTCTTAAGGACAGCCGTTCTTCTTTATCTTACCTCCCCACAGACATTGTTGTTCCATTTATATGGGTTTGGATAGCTGAGTTATTTATCATAGTAACTGTTGGTTCTTATGTGTTTGAACAGGTCTGGTGGAACATGGGCGAAACTGGGCAGCAATTGCCAAAATGGTTGGGACGAAAAGCGAAGCTCAGTGTAAGAACTTCTACTTCAACTACAAAAGGAGACACAATCTGGACAGCCTCCTCCAACAGCACAAACAGAAGGTGAGTGCAGTGGGCACTGAATGCTTTGCAGGGAACAACTTGGCACCTCTGAAGTCTTTCATCACGCGTCCCTAACACTGTTTTGCAGTCGCCACTTGTTTCCTTTTCTACTTGTTTTTGTGTTGTGACATAAATCTTCTGGAAAGGGCAGCTGGTGCTCACTGACCTGTGATACTCATCACTTCATGCTTTAAAATGCAATAGAAAGTTTTCTGTCAGATAAAACAGTCAAGCCTGAAGAGTTCTTTGGTGCTGTGAAAACCACGTTCCTTATCAGTATCTCAGCAGCTGTAGATGTTCAGGTCATCGCTGCAGAACAGTTCCTTGAAACACAGAGCAGGAGAGTTGGTAATAATCCATGAACTGAAAGTTTTGGGGCATATACAGTAGAATCCTGTGTATTGGAATCCTCTAAACTGCAGTGTTATCCTGTTCTTCTCTTATTGAAGTGAAGAGCATCAGTGTCTGCTGCGGCAGTTCTGTTGTCCCCCAAACATGCCACAGGACAGTGATTTCTTCCCAAAGTTGTTTTTGATCAGGAGCAGCAAAAGCTGCCTGAAGTTGAAAGAGTGTCCCCTTGTGAATGCCTGTGCTAAATAGATTCTCTGTCTTTCATTGCAACTTCAGACTGGTAAATGAGAATGCCTGTAAAAGGCAGTTTTTCAGTACATTGCAGGTTTTCAGTACATTGTCAATGCTGTGTCTTGCTCAGTCTTCACGAAGGCCCCGTGAGGAGCGAGATGTGTCCCAGTGTGAGAGTGTGGCTTCGACTGTGTCAGCTCAGGAGGACGAAGATATTGAAGCATCTAATGAAGAAGAGAACCCAGAAGACAGTGAAGGTAACTTTTCTGGGAATGAAACTTGTGTATGCACAGAAAGGAACCTAAACTTGGTGCCAGTTATATGCTCAGAATGCTGGGTTCCACTCCATGATGTTCAAATGCTGCCTCTCAGTTGGATTTCAGCAATTAGAACTCACTAAGGGGGGAAAAGCATTTTTAGTATTGAGCAGCCTAGAGATGTTACTCTTTATTGTTTTGAGATACTTTGATTATGCTGTCATCTAGAGTGTTGAAACAAGGTGAATCAAATATCTGTAACCTTTGGTAGCTGATAGTCTCAGTAAAGCTTCAGACAAGCAAATTCAAGTGGTGGGGTTTTTTTGTGTGTTTTTTATAGATATTTGTTGGTTACAACTGCTAATAATTATAGGCACTCAACATCAGTCAATCTTGGCTGATCTTTTGTAGAGCAATAGGCAATAGAATTCATAAACAAGGAATGAGAGAATATGACTAAGTGTTGAGGATTTGGGTTTTCAGTTGTTGGTATTTTTTAGTTGCAGTGGGTGTGAGTGTAACTCAGCAAATTGTCCATTTCTTTAAGAAGTCAAAATGAATTGTTTTGCAGATGGGTAGGTTAAAATTGATGGATCCAGTTTGTTAGAGCTCATTAACGTTGGGCTTCTGTGCCAAAACATTTTTTTCCCAGGTGCTGAAAATAGTTCTGATACAGAAAGTGCTCCATCTCCAACTCCAGCAGAACCTGCTAAACCAAGTGAAGAAACTCCATCTGAAAGTGCTGCTCCGAAGGTAACCACTGAGGCCCCAGCAGAGCAAGAATCTGCCATTAAACCTGCAGCCAGCACATCTCCTTCCTTAACAGCCCAAAGTGTATCAACAGCTGAAACTCAGAACCCTGAGCCACAGGTTAAGGAAGAAATAAACAATGAGGCAGAAGAGCCCATGGAGGTTGACAGTAGAAGCCACCAAGCTGAAGCTAAGCCTGTGATTACTCTGCCTGTTCACACCAAAGTAGAACCTGTAGAGACTGAAGTGAGGCTACCAGAGAACGTTCAAGTGAAAATAGAGAGTGATACCAAAGAGAGAGAGATGGAGAAACCCAAGGAGAAGTCAGAACCAGAGGAGATGGATTATAGTCTGTCACAACAAGTTAACACAGCAAGGCAAGAATCCCATTCAGACAACGATTCGAGTGCCACCTGTAGTGCTGATGAGGAGGTGGATGGAGAACCTGACAGACAGGGGTGAGTTCAACTGTTTAGTGTTCGAATACTGACATCTTTAAGAAATTGTTTAGAAAGTGGTTTTACTTGATAGTGATCCAAAAACTGGCATCACTAGAGAAAGGGAAAGAATTTCTAAGGCGTCTTTGCTGGAAGTGCAGCAGAGGGAAATACTGATTTAAAATTTTAATGAAAAGGTGAAAGAAGGGTCTGATAAGGCAGGTAAGGCAAAATTCTGTGGTGACAGAGTTTTGGAACCATTTATCTTTTCAGAATGGCTGACCCACTGAGGATATTTGAAGTCTTTTCAGTATTCTGTTGGTGCAGTTCCTGTGTAACCCCAGTGCAACTTTGGAGCCAATGTCCCCTCCCTCTCACTGGTCTTAATATACACACAGTACCAAGGAGAGATGTTAAATGTCAAAAGTATCCAGTGTCACGTAGTGCATGTGGTCTTTGGAGGAGTGCAGGTTTTCTGCACTCTCTTGCCTCTTCAGACATCATCTTTCCACAAATGTCTTAGCCCTCCATGTGAAATTATTCCATTGTAGAGTGCTGTAGACTGTTTTATTTTCTGTGGACTAAATATATCTAGTGCTTCCTAACACTGGTGATTTTCCAAAGCATTTTTTGTGTGGTTGCATTCTTGTAGTACACGTACAATTTATGTGCATACATAAATTTCTGATTAGGGAGATTCTAACACTTATTTTGGTATTTCTGTGTATTATGAAAATACAGCAACATCTGTTGCCTGTTCTACCAGATGTGCTATGGGACAAACCACAACAATCTGATTTTTTCAGCTATTTATCCAGCATGTGAAATATGTTGGTTTTTTGAAGTTGAGAGCTGTGCCTGAAATTTTTTTAATATGTTTAATCTTGGTCCTTTTGGTGATATTTTTCCCTTCTATCCCTTTCTCCAGTATCTTCAGCAGAGAGTCAAAGCCCTCTTTGTTAAATCCCACTGGGTCAATACTGGTTTCATCCACAATAAAACAAGGGCAGATGGACCTGCAACAGCTTCACCACCGAGCTGCCGTCATCCCACCGATGGTATGGGAGTATTTGTTGTCCCCAAAACTGAAGGCAAAAAACCCAAACAAACATGAAACAAATGAAGAAATATATCATTTGCTTTATTATCATAATTTTGAGGGTAAAGTAGGTTAAGCACAACCGAATATGAAATGAAAACTTAAAACCAGGGGTGGGCTGTTTGAAACACTCAGACTGCTGCTGCTGCCGTGGGGGAATTGAGCTGCACAGTTGCTCCTGTAAGTCCTGTGTTGCTGTGCCTCATGTTAACACCTTGCCATCCCTGCAGGTCTCCTGCAGCCCCTGCTCTGTCCCTGTTGGCACCCCGGTGAGTGGTTACGCTCTGTACCAGCGGCACATCAAAGCCATGCACGAGTCAGCGCTGCTGGAGGAGCAGCGCCAGCGCCAGGAGCAGCTGGATATGGAATATCGGAGCGCTGTGAGCCCGTGTGGCCCTTCCAAGAGCCCTAATGTTGAGTGGGAAGGTAGGTGTTCTCACACCTGTCCTGGCATAACCCTGTGTTTTGTGTACATGTGTTACACTGGCACCTCACAGGAGAACGAAAGTTCAGTGTGCTGGTAATTAACTGTTCCTTTCTGGTGGCACTTGGTTGAAGGAACCTGTACAATGTCACAGGGAAATAAACTGAGTAAGATTCATGTGCTGAATGTTACAGTGTTAGAGATATCACAGTTGCATAATTATGCATTTTTAGATCTTATATTCTCACGTGTTGTTGCCCACACAATATTATGAACTTAAACCATCGTGCTCTTTGAAACTCAAATATTCTGTATTTAAATGCATAATGATTTTAAATTGTGTTATGAAAATGCTTCACTTTAATTACTTTTACCAAAGTTAAATGAAAGACAATCTCTTTTTTTTTTTTTTTGCCTGTTAAAATAGTGAGAAGGGACTTGTAGATTTGTGGAGAGGAGGGTAAGATTGTGGGGTTTGGAAGCTGTTTCTTTAGGTGGAAAGTCTGAAGTTGCTCAGAAGTACCATTTACTGAGTGAATAACTCTTGGCATTGGCAGGAGGGTGTTATGAAGTGTGGGAAAGTTCTGGGAAGAAGTTGAATTGACTTATGGCAACCTACACAGGGCTTTGCCATGATTAAAATAGTCAAGATCCTTTAGAAGGCTGTTATGGAGTGCTTAGTGCTGCCTTTCTTTGACTGTGGAGGTTAAAGATGTAATTTTACAGCTGCAGCAGACCTGTTCTGGCTCATTATTTTGAATTTTTCAATTGTCCATTGCCAAATAGAAGAAATTTCTGTAGTTCTGGTACAGAATTTTTGATTTCCTACATTCAAAAAAAATGTTTTTTCCCTTTATGGGCAACAGTGGTATTTGAAATTTGATTTCAGATTTCTCTGGGCAAGCAAACAAAGAAGGGAGGAGTTCTGTCTCCCTTCTGGCATGTGGGGGGGACTGGCATGTAAGTCTGGCTTAACTTGCATGTAAACCTGGTTGATACACAGGATTTGAAAAGGAATCTTTTTTAAATGACATCTTTTTCAATAGTAGAGTTTTCACATATAGAAAGAGTGAGAAAGCTTTTCAAAGCTTTGGATATAGAAGTATAGACAGAAGAACACATTAAATTAAGTTTAATACTACTTTTAAATTGAAACATTTGTGCCTGATGGGCGTGTCTGGCACTGGTGTAGGCCCTCTGTTAAAACTGCTGTAAATTTGACCTTTTGACTCCCAATTTCTAACACAGGGTTCTTCTCTTTCTTATAACTTCAACCTTCACAGGAAAACCAGTGGCCTACATGCCTTATGCTGAGGTCAAGCGAATAGAGCAGGAAGCACAAGTGCAAAATACAGCAACGAGGTCGGCATCACCCTACAGGTTGTCTCCAAGAGAAGTCAACAAAGCCTCTCCCCAGCCTGAGATGAACACAGCTCGTTACAGTGTCCCACCAGGTAAAGATTGTCACCTATCAGAGCAATGCATCATCCTCCTTTGGAAGCTGGACTTGATGTAGGATCAAATTATTCTCCAAACTCTTTGTGAATTAACACAAGAAAATATATTGCTTTCTGTGCATGTAAAGAGCTGCTCAGGTTTTTTCTAGCTCCAAGGAGTATTTTTGTTCTTTATTGCTGCTTGACCTGCATGACATGTATTTTATTGAAGGATGATCTGAAAAGTGTTAGAACAGCATAGGGCAAAGTCATCAAGAGTTTTTCAGCTTAATACAAGTGCTCATATTCATGGGTGGCCTTTCTTATGAAATTTAGGAAAAGGGAAAGCTGCTGATATCCTTGGCATTAGTGTCTGACTGTAATTCTGTATCTTATAGTCTGAATGTTTTATAACACAGTAGAAATAACTGACAAATCTGAATTCTGAACCTTGGATTATTGCTTTTCCCTTCAGATGTTAATGTCATGACCAAATGAGGGAAGCTTAGATTATACTTGACTCAGGTGCCTTCCATTTAGAGAATAAGAACTTTCTTTAAAAATGGGAAAACAACAAAAAACTTGGACATGGTGGATTTCAGAGCTGTAAATACAGCTTTTGGGTATTGTGAGGCAATTCCTCATCGAAATTGTCAGATGAACTGTGCTATTTCTGTTCTTCTTGCCTCTCTGACAGCTCATAGAGCATAAATACACTGTAATATTTAATGTGCACTTTTCCCCCCAAGTTCTGCAGCCAGCACCTCACCAGGTGATAACCAACATACCTGAAGGAGTCCGCCTTCCCACAACCAGACCCACCAGACCTCCACCACCCCTCATTCCATCCTCCAAAACAAGTGTGCCATCAGAAAAACCTTCCTTCATCATGGGAGGCTCAATCTCACAAGTAAGAGAATTATGATTTGAACATCTGTCTTACATCAATTTTTGGCCTTTTCTCCAGCCTTTAACTTCTTGTGCTCAGTTATGGATTCACAGCGTTAACCCTGAAGACCTACCTATACATTCCACCATTAAAAGTCAAGGAATTACAGTTGTCTTAGAAAATAGAACATGTTGCAGTTATTTATATTTAGGGGCATGGTTGGGGATGTCCAGTTTAGGTGACCAGTGACACTGCACTCCTGGTGCTTTGAGACTTTGCAGTGGGGTACTGTAACGTTTCAAGGCAGGATCATAGTAGTCTTCTCTAAACAGAGATGTGAATCTTCATTCCAGAAACAAAAATTAACATGTATTTGTTGTTCCAGGGAACACCTGGCACTTACTTAACATCCCACAGTCAAGCTTCCTACGCCCCAGAAACTGCCAAGCCATCAGTGGGTTCTATATCTCTTGGGCTGCCAAGGCAGCAGGAGTCGGCCAAATCTGGTAAGAAAAGCTGACATGTGTTTTATGTAGACTGTTTAATGACTCATAATTAAAGAAAAATAAAAAAACCCAACCTTTTTCTCTTTATTCTCCCGAATAGCTTCCCTGCCCTATATCAAACAAGAAGAGTTCTCTCCCAGAAGCCAGAATTCCCAACCTGAGGGGCTCCTGGTCCGGGCACAACATGAAAGTGTGGTGCGAGGTAAAGAAAGTCACACAGATCTCATGATGTCAGAGCCTGAGAGAACCAAGAGAATTAACTTTGAGAGCTCAAGCTGCCGAAGTGTTACTTTAAAGTATTCTATGATTATATAAGTATCGTAAAATTATAGGATTAATCTGTTCCCAGTTTTCCAAGGCCATGTGTATTTGTAGCTGGCTCCTCCTCTCTGCACGGCTGGCTTAAAAATATTTGTTTCAAGACATAGCAGTTTCAAAATGAAGTTTTTCACTGGAGCATATGCAGAGCAATGCATGTGAAATATCCAAATATATCAAAAGAACAGAAACTAAATAGCATTACTTAATCCTGTAAAATTACCTGAATTAATACATAAAGGGCAATGTTAAAAGAGGAATTAGCCTATCTGCCTTAAATGCATGTTCTTAAACTATATTTTTAGTGTAAACTAACAGTTCTCATTAGAGTTTTTAATTATTCTATTATTTCAAATCAGGTACCGCAACAATTCAGGAGGGAAGCATAACGAGAGGAACTCCAACCAATAAAGTTTCTGTTGAGACCATTCCTTCTTTGAGAGGCTCCATAACTCAGGTATTTTTCCCTTTGCTGAGAAGGCTGTAGCAAAACAGCATCTTCAGACTATCACCACAAATGTGTTTGCATGTCTGAAAAAGTAAATTGGTATCACAAAGTAGGAACTGCCTTGAAAAAAGGACTTTAATACCATCAGATGTTCAAATCCCACTGTTGCTGAAGTCAGCATTACCATGATTTCATCTTAATGTATATGAGTCTTTAAACTTTGTAACTACAAACACCAGAGCTTTTGGTAAATCTAACTGAAGGCTCATTAGCACCTTTCATGAAAATAGCATCACACCTGAGTTCAGATGTTAAAATCAACTATACCCAGTCTTGTGCAGATGCTATTTAAAGCCAAAAAGCCTTTTGTCTCATCATTTTTGAAATGCTACTGTTTTGGTTGGTTTGGGGTCCTTACTTACAGAGATAATAGTATCAGTTCTGATCTGAGAAAGAGGTTTCATTTCTTTGGACAGAAATGGCACCATTAAGTATGTGGTGTATGTTATCCACCCCCCAAATGGTATTTATAGGGTAAATGTTCTAGGTTGTGAAATACCTTGGTAATATTGTCCTCCTTATTCTTCTTTCTGTGTTTTGTAAAACTGTAGCAAATTGTCTACGAATAATGTCACTCATATTTAGGTAATAGAAGCAGAAGTTTAAGCCATACTGCTTGATAGGAGTTGGTTTTATAGATCTAAAATTCTGGGAGGGGTTGTGGTGTTTTTTCCCCCTTCACTGCTCCCTGTTTTCCTAAATAAACACACATGTTCTGAGTCTCGTGTGCTGGGTTTGCACCAGGGTACCCCAGCTCTGTCCCAGTCTGGCATCGCAGCCGACGCGTTACTGAAGGGAACCATCACCCGCCTGGCCACGGAGGACACCAGCCCAGAGAAGTGCAGAGAGGAGGCTTCAGCCAAAGGCCATGTTATTTATGAAGGCAAAAGTGGGCATATTTTATCTTATGATGGTGAGTATTTGTATATTGAACCTGATCAAAGTCAAGGCTGCAGCAGGTTCTGCTTTGATAATCCATATCTGAAGTGTTTCTGCTTCCAAGTGGGTTGGTGTAAACCTCAGTCACTGGGGTGCTGGTTTTAAGGGTGTGAGAATTAGTGATCCAGAAATTGTGCCTGTGTTCTGAAGAGTCTTCTGCACTCTGTGTTTAAAGTATACTTAAATTATTTCATTTCTTTGCCATTTATCTCCAGTTTCTCATGGAATGTTTTTATTGTGAAAGGTTAAACAACTGAGTTTAAAATTGCCTGTATTAAAATAAAAATAAATGTAACATTTAACTTTGAACTTCAGTTGAAATACTGACAAGTGAGTAACCCAACAAATATATTTTTGACAAACTATTAAGGATCTTTTTAAGACTGAGATTTAATGTTACAATATTATATTGAAGTTGTGTTGTTAAAGTATTCATGACTTGTGGTCTCATTAATGTAATATTCATGTGTCCTTTCTTTCATTGCCCACATTTCCTAACCACACTCCTGTACATTTTGCCAGCTATTAAAAATGTCCGTGAAGGAACAAGGAGTCCAAGAACTGCTCATGAAATTGGTTTGAAGAGAACTTATGATACCATGGAAGGAAATATAAAGCAAGGGATGTCACTTCGGGAGTCTCCGGTGTCTGCACCGCTGGAAGGTAAAAACAGCTGCTTCCAAGGTGGTTTATCTTTTATCCAAGCCTTTTGCATTGATGTAAGAGTATTTAGATTGTCTTACTGAGCAGATAAAAGAGAAGTTACATTTAAATCTTACACTGTTAACCAAATCCACGCAGCGACGCTGCAAGTGAAGTGTGCTGGGAACAGGACTGAAGCAGATAATAGTTTCCCTTTTTGTTTTGCTGGTGTGTTGCCACAACTGGAGGTACCAGGTGGCCCTTACTCCTCTCAGCACATCTGACACAGTCCCACTGGGTCATAGAGAGCTCACACTCTGGGTCACACCAGCACAGACTCCACAACACACCCCTTAGTTAAATATTGGCAGAGTCACTTGGTATCACACTGGCCTGACCTTTTGCATTCCTGCAATAAACCTCTTTGACTTGCACAGCTGCCCTATCCTGCTCCAGGGCATCCCTACTACCACTGTGTTTTAATAAACTGTGATCAAACAAAGCCTGCAGAGGTCAAGTCAGGCCATTATATAACTTTTATGATTGTTTTGTAAAAGTACAAATGCAGGAAAGTGTTTCATGGAGTCTCACTCCTTAAGTGCATTTTGTCCCATCTTTGGGTAGCCTTAAAGGCTATTTTGTGTCAGATAGAACAATATGAATAAGAGGTTTGTAGACTGTATACAGAAATTCAGTGTGGCCTTTGAGTTGCAGATGCATTTGGCTGATTTGCAGGCTTTTCTGGCACATGAGAAGCTGCTCTGATACTTTTATGCCGTATCTCATCACTGACACATTTTCTGTCCTCAAACTGTATAAAATCATGAGATTCTGAGAGTTTGGTTTAGATTCTTACTGTAGGAACAGTAAATTCAACCCTTCCCAGATGATTTAATATGAACTTTGATTAATGTGGAGCATGCTGAGCTTTATTTCGGGTTTTTCTTTCTTTTTGTTCCACTTTCCGTCATGAACCCCTTTCTTTCTAGGCACGGAAAGTGGAGTGTAAGAAAAGCAGTGACTGCTTTTGGAACAAAGGTTAAGCTTAATTATAAAAATCACCTCTTGTTTTCTAAATATGTTAAAACTTGTAACAATGCAACAGCACAAATACTTGGAATGAAAGATTTATTTTTTGGGGGCAGGAGGTGTTTATAACATGTTGCTACAATGCCTGACACACTGAGGCTTGGCCCTCTGGGCACTGCCATGATACAGATACAATCTCTAACGTGTGAGAAGGAGGGGTTTTGTTGGTTTGGAGTGTTTTTTTAACACTTTTTTTAATTCTCTAAATGATGTTCATTTTAATTTTAGGTTTAATATGCCGTGCACTGCCTCGGGGGAGCCCACACGCTGAACTAAAGGAGAGAACAGTGTTGTCTGGCTCTATAATGCAAGGTAAGGTGTTGCAAGTTTAGCAGCAAACATTAATTACATCCTCAAAAATCTGGATTTCTGAACCTTAAAACTGTTATTACAAGTGGTAGCTGTGTTAAAGGTTGAGATGATTTTATGAAACATGTTATCAGAGTATAAATCAGCAGCTTTCTGATATGTTGTGTTCAAAACTAGCGTGTAAGTATAGCTTTTCATTTCTTTTTTGAAAATAGACTTTTTTAATGTGAATCCTTGGTAATTGGCACTTTTTCAAATGAAGACTAACAGTTCCCTAGACCTCTGAGGATGTGTGCTATTTCTTTTATTTCAGCATCTGAAATAATTTGGGGTGCTTTCAGTAGTATATTGAATATTTGTTCAGTATTATTTTGGTGGTGATTTTTTTAGTCTTCAGGGACTATTGTCATAGACTGTAGCAAACCAAAATCCCAGTTTTATGACCTGTAGTTAGTTACTCTGCTTGTGAAAAAGAGACTTAGTAGCTGTTAACACAATTAATGTGACCCTTTCTTTCTGTAAAAGGCACACCGAGAGCAACAGCTGAAAGTTTTGAAGAAGGTTTGAAGTACCCTAAACAGATAAAGAGAGAGTCACCTCCCATAAGGACGTTTGAAGGAGCCATTACTAAGGGGAAACCATATGATGGGGTCACCACTATAAAAGAAATGGGTCGTTCCATCCATGAAATCCCAAGACAGGACCTATTAAGCCAAGAGAGTCGCAAGACTCCTGAAATGGTGCAGACGACCAGGCCAATCATAGAAGGCTCCATATCTCAGGTAAGTCCAAAAAGCACTGGTGGACTCATGCAGTCACTCACAGACTCAGTGGTGAATGGGATCCAGCCATGTGGGGTTTTTTACCACGACTGAAACATTGACAGGATAACTTTACCTGACCTTTTTTCTCCTCTCGTCAGGGCACACCCATAAAATATGAAAGCAACTCTGGCCAGTCTGCCATCAAACACAATGTAAAATCTTTAATCACTGGACCAAGCAAGCTCCCCCGTGGAATGCCCCAGCTGGAAATGGTGCCAGAGAACGTGAAGGTGGTGGAGCGAGGAAAATATGAAGATGTGAAGTCCGGGGACGCCGTCCGCTCCCGTCACACGTCCGTCGTCAGCTCTGGCCCCTCTGTCCTCAGGTCAACTCTTCATGAAACTCCCAAATCACAGCTGAGCCCTGGGATTTATGATGACACAAATGCTCGGAGGACACCTGTGAACTATCAGAGTCCAATGTCCAGGAGTTCACCTATGATGAATAGAGTCAGTGAGGGTATGTTTTTCCTATCCAGAGTAAGACAAAAAAGTTTTATTATTTTAATTTTAAACTGCTTTAGGAGGTCTGTTCTTCTTTCTTTTATTCTAATGGCTTCTCTCAATTTGGAAGGTGGCTGGAATTAATTTTAAAAAGCTGTTAATTGAAATAAAATTAATATCTGCCTTATTGTAATGCAGAGGTGGGAAGACAATTCAATCTCAATTTTCATTTAGATCACTGTAAAAGTGCTACCTACAAGGGTAATGATTTAAGAGCAGAAGCTGTTCCTGAATTTTAGAGGTGTCTACATGATGAAGATAATAGGGTGAAGTGTAAGCAATCTTAGTTTTATAAAATAGTTTTTTCACCAAAAATATTTTGTGATATAAAATATTCTCTGTGCTTTATTTTATCAGATTGCAGGGTACTCAAGAATGCTCCTTGGGAGCCAGTGTATACTTTCAGCTGAATTTTCAATGGAAAAATAGGCATTCTATTAATTTGAGTTTTTCATTGCTTTTAGCTGGAATATCTTCTGGGAAGCCAGCAAATCACGAAAGGAAGAACACACTCACTCCGACACAGAGGGAGAGTGTGCCAGCAAAATCTCCAGTCCCAGGGGTTGATCCTGTAGTGGCTCACAGTCCTTTTGACCCTCATCACAGAGGAGCAACTCCTGAAGTCTATAGGGGTCATCTCCCTCCTCATTTAGATCCTGCTATGCCATTTCACAGGGCTTTGGATCCTGGTAAGTACGTTTGTCTTGAGGTTTTTTTAGTTTTAGAAATATTGTGAGCTTTGATGCCTTTAAAAGGCAATTATCAATGGCCAGGTATCATTTATAAGGTGATAAATATATATTGTTGCAGTTTGGTATCTAACCAGGAAACTTAGTAAAATAGTATTGTATAATACTGTAACTTCCTTTCAGAGCTGCCAACTTGCTTCTATGTTGTTAAAAGTTCAGACAGTATTTTTACATAAGTACTTGTGAAATATATTGAAAGCTATGCAAAGAGGGATATGGAAGAGGCTACAGAAGTAAAGAATAGAATTATAGTATAATTCTGTATAATTTTATATGAACACATATCCTGTGTAAGTCCTCTGTTCATGACTATGATTCATTCTCACAGAGGAATTATCAGGTTATCCCTGATGATGTTAAATACAATAGACTTCCTTTAAACCTATCCATCAGTCTACTTCTGTGAGGTATTTTAACCTTCTTTAGGTATTTCAGCCCTTTACTTCAGAATTTTGGGATTTATGTTTTTAATAAAATCTCTTCTCTAATACATCTCTTCAATCTGCATTATTTAGCATTTTCTGTCTGTGCATAAATTCACTAAAATATCAGTATTAAAATGCTGTTTGAATTTACTTGGCACTGGCTAGAGAGACCTGACAGCACTTATTGAAGCTTTATAAACACCTGAAAGTTTCATTTGATAGAGAATCATATGAGATGAGCTCAGTTGGTTAAGACTTGGTGCTAATAATACCAAGGTCACAGTTCAATCCCCTGTACGGGCCATTCACTTAAGAGTTGGACTCGATGATCCTTGTGGGTCCCTTCTGACTCAGACTATTCTTTGATAATGCTTCCTAAATCTTCTCTTCCCCCCTCTGTCACCCCCAGCTGCTGCTGCTTACCTGTTCCAAAGGCAGCTCTCGCCCACCCCGGGCTACCCGAGCCAGTACCAGCTGTACGCGATGGAGAACACGCGGCAGACCATCCTCAACGACTACATCACCTCCCAGCAGATGCAGGTCAACCTTCGGCCCGATGTCACCAGGGGATTGTCTCCCAGAGAGCAAACTTTAGCTCTGCCCTATGCAGGAGCGAGAGGTGGGCCTGTCTGTTACTGTAACACTCTTTAAGAGGTGTTCAGGGTGTGCTCTGTGGTGGGTTGAATACACACATACACGTGCAGATGTGTTACACGTATGACAACTCCTTTGCAAACTGCCTTTTGTGGATATAAAGGAAAAGTATGACTGTAATCACTGTGGTTAAGGGGAAGGCTGTAACACTTAGAGTGTTCAAGATCCAGTGATCAGAAGCATATTTAGCTCATCTTCAGACTTCAGGAAAGAGAATTATATCGAAATGAGTACTTCAAAAAGAAAACAAAAGCAACAGCCTAAAGGGTAATGCTTGTGAAAACTATGCTGATTGCTGTATTTTTGGGTAATACCCAAAATTGCTAAAATATGGAATTATTGAGTAGAGGTGAAGCATATTTTCTTGAAGGGCAATTAAAGGGAGTACTACAAATGCAAATTCTGACTTAGTATGTTCCTAAATTGCTGATTGCCAGATCTAAGACATTATAACCAGCTGGAATATAGTTCTACAGTTCCCTTATTCTTATATTTTTTCACTCTTATTCATTGCTGACTGTTACCAAAGAACAGAACATAAAATGTGTAGCCCATTGGTCTGTCCTTGAGTGGCCATTCTTACGTGTGTCATCTCCTAACAGGAATTATTGACCTGAACAATATGGCTCCCACTATCTTAGTGCCTCATCCTGGAGGAACAAGCACCCCACCCATGGAGAGAATCACATATATCCCTGGCACCCAGCTTACCTTCCCTCCCAGGCCTTACAATCCTGCTTCTCTGTCACCAGGTAAGAGCCCTCATGGTTTGGTGACTTCTCTAATTGTGCTGAGATAATTGACCGTCTTTATTCAGCTGTCATTAATGGCCATGTTTTGATGTTTTCTCAGGCAATGCTTTTTGCATGCACTTCTCACTCAGATAGCAAAGGTTTTTTGCTGATATCCTGTATAGTTACAGTAGGAGCACTCTCAAATTCAGAATTTGCCTCATTCTGTCAGGTCCTTATTTAGAGTAATTTGATTGTGATTTCATTAACCTCATTTTACATGTGTCGAAGAGTGGAATTTGGGTCTATAAGATGTTTAGTTTCTAACAGCATAGAAACTACTTGAGTAAATATCTGTTGAGCCTTCCACTGTTGCTGTATGTTAAGCTTTTGTCTTCCTAGATAAGGGATGGTCTTGAGTGGAATGAAAATGTATGAGGGAAATTTTGCTGTAGGTGGATGGCAGAATATATTGGCAAGTGTTAAGGTCAAATTATGCTTCACTTAATGTATCTTTGTTTTGCTACTTCATTTTACCTTGTGGACCTTCCAGGACACCCCACACACCTGGCAGCTTCTGCAGCTGCAAATGCTGAAAGGGAACGGGAAAGGGAGAGGGAGAAGGAACGGGAAAGGGAGAGGGAACGTGAGCGAGAGCGGGAAAGAGAACGAGAACGTGAGAGGGAAAGAATAACTTCAGTCCCTGCTGAACTTTATCTCCGACCAGGTGAGTGCACATGGGATCAGTTGCCTTGTAGAGCTGTAACTGCTCATTTTCTGTAGCCACTTTTGTGAACAGCAGCTTTTTAACACATTACGCACTTCGGTTTCAGTGTGCACTTCAGGCAGGTTCCTGTTACCCAGCAGTTCTGGTCATAACTGCAACTTCTACAAGCACCAGGCTTCTTGGTCTTTCTCTCAAAGCAATGGAGATTCACTCCTATGGAAGGAGTGAATCCCAGTTATCACTGGTACAGCTTGCATGTCATTTAGAGCATTGTGAACTCAATTGAACCTTCATGCATTCCACCACACCCAGAGTGGTGTGGAGGATGGAGCTTTAGTGGAAATTAGTGGAGCTAACTGGGAAAGGATGTGGAGGATACAGCATTGATACATAGTTCTGCATTGTTATAAGAATAATCCATATATTTTAAATTTGTGCCCCTCCACTCTGTGTTCTACAGGTGCAGAGCAGCCTGGCAGACCCGGCAGTCACGGATACGTTCGGTCCCCGTCCCCGTCAGTCAGAACCCAGGAAAACATCCTGCAGCAAAGGCCCAGTATTTTTCAAGGAACCAATGGGACAAGTGTAATCACACCTCTGGATCCTGCTGCTCAGCTACGTATCATGTATGTTTTATAACTTACTGTTGCAGAAATACCTGCTCTAATACTTGAGCTTATTAAAAGCTGCATTTAGCCCGAGGAAAATACTACAGGGTTAAGGATATCCCACTCTCTGATTGCTCTTGGGTTTATCAGACATGATCCAGTGCATTTTCACCAGTCCATTTGGGAGAGAAAGGAGGGTCACTAAAGCTTTGTTTTATAGTGTGCACAATGGCTTTAGTTCTTTGTTCCTTGTGATATAATTCAGACTATTCAATGTTTCCAACAGGCAGCTCACCCCCGGGGCTCCCTCTATTACTCAAGGTTTACCAGCTTCCCGTTACAACACCGCTGCTGACGCCCTGGCAGCTCTGGTAGATGCTGCAGCCTCTGCTCCTCAGATGGAAGTTGCCAAAGCAAAAGAGAACAAGCACGAAGGAACCAGGATAGAAGAGAACATGGGGCGCCGGTCAGCTGTGGTTACTGACCAGCAGCAGATGGAACAGAAGACACTGGAGGTAGAAAAGAGGCCTGTCCAGTGCCCCTACACATCTGCAAATTATTCTGGTGGCAAGTCCCAGGGCCAGTCTTCATCAGTAGTCTATTCAGAGGCTGGTAAAGAGAAAGGACCTCCTCCTAAATCCAGGTACGAGGAAGAGCTGAGAACTCGAGGAAAGACCACAATTACTGCTGCTAACTTCATAGATGTGATCATCACTCGACAGATTGCTTCAGACAAGGATGCACGAGATAGGGGCTCTCAAAGTTCAGATTCTTCCAGTAGTTGTACGTATCTTAGTCACTATCTACTTCTTTGCTGTCTGTCTTAGCCCTTTAGGGAAATAAGTTATGAAATTATTTGGATGTTTAATGATAAAATATTCAGCTCTGCGCAGTAGAAGCACTTCATAGACAAACAGTTTTTGCAAATAGTGACTTGAGACTCTTGCAAAATCAGAGTTGTTTGCTTTATTCAGATTCCATGCTACAGCATGATACGCAGGATCATAAGAGTAACCTTATCAGAAGTCAGGAAACTGAAAATTACTTGGTTTATGTTGAAACACTGTTTTTTGGAAGTATTTGTATCACCATGGTTATCATGAGAAAAAGACAGTGTTTTGACTTTCATCCACTGGTGCCATTTCAATGGAGCCACCAGTGTTGTGTGGGCAACAAAAAATTGCTGTGATATTTACCCCTTATTCCACAACCTTTGCTTGACATTCAGTATCCTCCCACCGGTATGAAGCTCCTGGAGATGCCATTGAGGTGATTAGCCCTGCAAATTCCCCTGTACCTGCTCAAGAAAAGCTACAGCCATATCAACAAGAGGCACCTAAACCAAGCCAGGCAGAGAGTAAGTTTATCTGTATATGCAAATATTCTCTCCATTACCTTTTCTATATTTACCAGCTCCACGAATTCATAAAAAATTAAAATATCTTTTATCTATTATTCAATATTATCTATTATTATATATCTTATTATCCATTATTTTATCTATTTAAAATATCAAAGTGACTGTATACTGTATTTTTCTTGTTGGAAGTATGTTGTTGCAGTGAAAAACTAGAGCAAATGTCTTGGAACTGACACATTAAACAGAGCTCCTTTACAGCGTGGCTGATTTAATAAGAAATTTTCAATATATTCTTTAAAATTTGTGCATAGTAGTGTTGATGCCCACAGCTTTTTACCTGTTGTTGATGCTCAAAGTATTGCAGTTGAGAAATGAGCTGAAATTCACCTGTGTTGTGGAATGAAGTTTTATTTTATAAATTGTAGGGCCTGTGTATGAAAGGGAAAAAGGTGGTTATCAAAAAGAATACCTGAAATCTAAATTTTCTAAGCACAGAAGTTTCAAACCTTGAAGCTTAACAGACCTTCTCTTTTTCAACCAGCTGACCCAAACAGGCCGTACGAGGGGCCGATTCACCGCTACAGGACACAGCAGGAACCCCCTTCACCCCAACAGCCTCCACCTCCCTCTTCCCAGGCAGAAGGGATGGCACATGTGCCCAGGACCCATCGGCTTATCACCCTTGCTGATCACATCTGTGTAGGTTTATTGGCTTGCATCTTCTCAGATGGGAAAAGTTTTGTATTTTGATTACATAAACACATGTTTTGGAACTTAATTCTATAATTATTAGTTTTACTTGAGGATATTATAAAACATTGTATCTGGATTTATAATCCCATTTGTTGCAATCAGTCTCATGTAGTTCATGAATATCTTCTCTCTGGCCAATGTCTGACCAAAAGTTCTCTTTTTTCTTTTTTTTTGGTGACATTCAGCAAATTATTACACAAGACTTTGCAAGAAACCAAGCAGCTTCTCAGGCCTCTTTGCAGCCTCCCACCACTACATTCCAGAATTCCACCCCTGCTCCAACACCTGTTTCCAGCCGGGCAAAGACGTCGAATCGCTACAGCCCCGAGGCACAGTCACAGCCTGTCCACCACCAGCGACCAGGTGCCAGAGTGTCACCTGAAAACCTGTCTGACAAGGCCAGGGGAAGGTAATGCATGTATTCAGTTTGATGGGATTTGTATTAAAAAGTGCATTAATCTTGATGTAGATCGGAAGTAAAGGTACCTCTTGGTCTTATTTTTAGACAGCATCTGTCTCATGCTGTTTTTGACAATTGCTTGGCTCCAAAACATAACTGTTTCCCCTTCACTACTTCTGCTTAATTTCCAGTCTTTAGAGGGGTGAAGATGTTTAATTCCTTAAAACTTACCAGAGTCATTATGGACAATTCAGCTTTTTGAGGTCAATAAGCAGACTAAAGAATGTAACATATAACCAGACATAAGTAGTTATGGAGCAACTGGAAAACATTTACATGAGTTAACTACTACTGTACATGCCTTAAAGAGTACTTACCTGTCTCTGAATTATGGATGTAGGCCTGGAAAATCTCCAGAGAGGAGTCACGTCTCTGCAGAGCCCTATGAGCCAATCTCACCACCTCAGGTCCCGGTTGTCCATGAGAAACAGGAAAATGTTCTTCTGCTTTCCCAAAGAACTGAGCCTACTGAACAGAGGTAGGTGTAAAACTGACTTTAAAAACGTTATTCTGGATCTTTGTACTGCAAACAGTGTCTTTATTAAAGAGCAGTTCAAGTGATCTTCCTCTGGTACCACAGGGAAAGTTGCTAATCACAGTTGATCCTTTTGCACTAACATCCAAAACTTGCTATTTGGGAGGTGCTTTGGGAAGGCTGAGTGAAAGGTCATCTGTTCGTGTTCTGTCTTCAGTTTCTTGGTGCAAGAAGTGTGTTCTGTGTCATGTCTGATAGAAAATGTTAGAACAAAGCTCCTCATGGGTACCAGTTCTATAAAACTAAGTGGTTTTTGAGCAAGGTCCATTTTCTACAATTTTCATTAAATAATTCTACCTTCTCCTGCCTGATTGGCTTCTTGGATACTGTCCTGGTGGAGTGGGGAGGAACCCAGGCTTCCAGCACTCATGACTCTGGAGCAGTTAATCACTTAAAACATCACTAAGCTAAGGGGCTTTACTTCTGGGAGGTGTGTTTGTCACTGCCAGCTCTGCAACACCAAACTGCCCAGGATCCCTGGCACACTGGCAGTGCTGGTGTCTGCAAACCTGTGGCAGATGCACTTTGCAGTGGGTGCTGCTGCCATTTGCTCTGCTGAGGAAGGAGTAGCACCCAATGTACTTATTTAAGGCTCATGCTGGTGACATTGATTCAGTTTTTCTGGGGTTTTTTCCCCCCTCCACTCTGGAGTTGCTGGCAGGGTTGTTACAGTCCATGATGGAAGTTAGCTAGATCATAGGGATTTTTGGGAACATGACTGCACTTTCTAGAAATATAAAGATTTTGGGCTAGGAAACCTTTAGAGTCTTTTTTGCTTTATTTTAGATTATTTTTTAATATAAGTATGAGTTGTTTGTTGTTGGGTTTTTTTTTTAATTAAAGCTCATTTGCCAGATTACTGCTGCTTCAACAAACTCAATTATTATTGAGCACTGCAGTGTTCATACAATGTTAGTGGTTTCTGCCTGACTGCTTTTGGAAAGATTTAAATGCACATCTTGGATGTTCTGTCTCTTTGACACGTGTTGGTCTTGGCAGGACTGACTCTCGCTCTCCAGGCAGCATCAGTTACCTGCCTTCGTTTTTCACCAAACTTGAGAACACTTCACCCATGGTAAAATCCAAGAAACAGGAGATATTTCGAAAGCTGAACTCATCTGGTGGAGGTGACTCTGACATGGGTATGCAGGAATTGCCTTTTCACTCAATTTTTCCCAGTTTATGCTTTCTGTGACTGCCATCCACAGATGTCCTGACTTAAATATGGGTCAAATAATATAAATTAATAAAGACATATATAATACTTTATGACGCTAGAATCAGAATATTATTCGATTTTTTTAACTACTGTTGTATGTAGGACTGACACATTTCATCTTTTCAATGCTTAATTTGAGAGATGAAAAACAATTAATGAGAAAGTTGTTAAAACCTGATATTACTCTAATTAACTTTGTGTCTGTAGTTTGCTTTGTATCAACATTAACTATTACACATTTTCCTTTTTGAAAAGGTGCCTGGAAACTGAATGGTTTGTGTTTTCTTGGCCCTTATGATTATGTCTGTTAAATGACATTTTAATATAGTTTCAGGAGTGGACACTGACAGGGTGGAATGTGATACTAGAACTATATTTTCTTGTGCATTAGAGCTAGGAGTGATAACTTGGTGATTATCAGTACTGAAAAACTCAGTGAAATGTGTTTTATTTGCAGCAACTGCTCAACCAGGGACTGAAATATTCAATTTGCCAGCAGTCACTACCTCAGGTAAGTTTTTGGGTAAAAGAAACAACATGTGTTTCAGAAAAAGTAAACTAATGTAATATCTTAAATTTATACTCTTTGGGGAGTCCAATAAATGAGGAAAATTATGAAAATGTAAAAGTTAATATCCTACATGCAAATTGGTTTCCTGCACTGTAGAGAAAAGCAAAATGACCAAACTTTCAGAAAATATTTAAGTGGGAACTTAAGCAAGGATGATTTGTTTGTTTTTTCCCTACTTTTCTTCCTCTCTCTAAAATATTTCCCCACATCCCTTTGTAATTTCTCGAAGACGTTTTTTGCCTCCCTTCCCACCCTTCCCTGTTTTCTTTTCTCTCCCAGGTGCAGTCAGTTCGAGGGGTCATTCCTTTGCAGATCCTGCCAGTAACCTGGGTCTGGAAGACATTATTAGGAAAGCATTGATGGGAAACTTTGATGACAAGAGTGAGGAACACGGAGTTGTAATGTCACAATCCATTGCGGTCGCACCCGGCAGTTCCGGGGCCGCGGTACCGGTGAACAACGAGACACGTAGGGAAGAAGCCAATCCATCACCAAATTCAGGTGAGGTATTATTGCAATACCTCCTAAATATCCCATGGTCTTAAAATAAATAAATCGAGGGTTTGAGTAAATTCCATGTCACTAAAAATCACTCTTTTCTCTGGAAGTGAGAGAGGTGGTGTTGGCATCCCCTCTGCGGTCCTGGATTTTCAGGAGGATTAACCTGTGATGAGACTGATGGAATGGGGAAGAGAGAACAGGGTGTATTGGACACCTGAAGCTTCTCAGTGCTTATATAACTTATAGAAACACACAGAGGCTAAAATGCAGTTTTTGTGAAATCTATGCCTTCTGTTCCCAGGAGGGGGAGTCAGCAAGCAGAAGCTCATAGGCGGCAAGTCAAACACCAGGAAGTCGAAGTCTCCGATTCCTGGACAGGGATATTTGGGAACTGAAAGACCTTCTTCTGTCTCATCTGTACATTCAGAAGGGGACTACCACAGACAGACTCCAGTGTGGGCCTGGGAAGACAGGCCTTCATCAACAGGTGAGGAATGGGGTTCTTTCAAAACTCACAAACGAGATGAATTGTTTGTAGAAAGCTCAGATGCCGACACACTGTAACACTGGATACTGGCTTACATAGTGCATGAGGATTTTCTGAAATGGATTTGCTGATAGCTGTCACAACCAAAACCTGCCTGGCTTTACACAGATCCCTCAGACCAGCTCCTGTTTTTGCCTTTTGATCCAGGTTCCACCCAGTTTCCCTACAACCCGTTGACGATGAGGATGCTCAGCAGCACCCCCCCGACATCCATCGCCTGTGCCCCCCCGTCCATGAGCCAAGCAACCACTCACCAACAGAACAGGATATGGGAGCGAGAGCCTGCACCACTGCTTTCAGCACAATATGAGACTCTGTCTGACAGTGATGACTGAACTATGCAGATAATTTTTTTTTTTTTTTTTTTTAATTTGCGGGTCAAAAAAAGAAATCTATTTTTGACTTGTGCCCACAGAGACTTTCCAAGAGAGCAAGGGCCACACAATGAAGAATTGCTGGAGAGTCCGTTCAATGCCTTCTGCACAGGCTGTGTGTCAGAGGATTGTGGTCGAGAAGGTTGACTTACTAAAGATAAATATGTAAAGAGTTTTTAAAAATGTGGACTATTCCTGCTCTACATCTATTTGTAAAGAAAACCATAATGTCTTTTAAATCATTCTTCTGTAAATAGAGAGTACTTTTTGCAGTGTTTTTTCCCTTGCTATAGTATCTGGTGTACTTATGTTCAAATCATTGCCTAAACTTTGGGGGTCATTTTGTAATTTTTTTTAAGCATTTTCTCCAGTGTAGAATACTCTTCATAACCCTAGCCTCCCTCTCAGCCTAGCCTAACCAGAACCCCAGCCTCCCAACCATCATCACCCATTTAATGCCGTGCCACTTCCTGCAGGCATTGTGCTTTTATATAATTTTTTTTTCCCCCTAGACACACTCTTTCAGTGGTGTTCAAGCTCTTGTGAAAATGTTGATTTTTAAGACTGACCCCTTAGTGAATTCTGTACATTAACATAGTCCGGTTCGCTGGAATAAGATGATATATTTCTTTGAATTTGAAATTCTGCCACATTGTAAATTTTTGGTGCAGTTGGTTTTCTTTAGCAACACTGCAGAAATATTATTGCATGGGTATGTTATGGCTCATTTTTAAAAGGTTAAAGAAACAAAAAGAACAGCTTCTGGAGGCATACCTCACTGTTATGCACACTGGGAATTTTAACTGTGCCCCAAAAGCCTATCTTAGTATTTTCTGTTTCTGCATTGTATGCAGTCAAAACAGGCTAAATTTTACTGTCATATTTAACCACAGCAAATGGTTTCTCTGAAGAGGCTCTGGGTGGGTTGATAAATCCTTTAAGAAGAAAAACCTCTACATCCCAAGTTTAAATAAAACAAAGTGCTTTTATAGAATAATTGAGCAACACATGAGTCAGCTACTTGGCTTCTGTTACAACCAGTTTGAAATAGGTACTGTGACTTTTACCTTCATCCAATCTGATTTGAAAGTCTTTATGTAATAATTATTTTGAAGTCTGCATCCCAGTCCCTGTAAGCAAGCTTTTGGTGGAAGTCCTTACAAATGCTTGGCTTAACTCCTGAAGTGTGCAATACTTGTTAAGGGTGATTTTTATTTTTAAATTGTATATGGTACTAGGAGAGTCTCCTTAATCATTCTGTGCTTGCTATGGTATGCTTGTAGCTCATGTACACACACATCTGGTTAGTGATATCACAGGGTGTCCTGACATCCATCTCCAAGAGCATCTTATTTTATGCTGCACTGACCTCAGGAGGTGAATTTAACTCTTCTGGGGTAGAAGGACTGATTTACAGAGCACTGAGCTGGGGGGGGTGGTGTGGTCTGTCAGATTCCAAACTGCTTTTGCATCTCATTGATCAACAGAGTCTTTGCCTTGAAGTTATTTTCCAGTGAAAATATTTGGACTTTACTGCTGTGTTTGTGATCTGTTGTATGGAAGGTGTAATGCAGTGTGTAACCTTAAGCCATGTGAGCTCTGCATCCTATGGAGGCACTGTGATGGTCCAGTTACAAACAGGAAGAAGCACAGAACTATTTATCAACAGCAAATTTGTTTTCAGTCCTTTAAGGAAAGCCTTTTTGCCCCAGGTGTGGGAAACAAAAAAAAAAAATCCAAAGGAACTCATTTGGAAACTTGACACTGTGTTGAAAATACAGAATTATTTTGCTACTTTGTTTTAAACATCAGAGCATCAGAGTAGATCCTTTGGCAGTCTTAAATCTCCTTGCAGTCTTTCCCTAAGAAAGATTTCTCTCATCCTCCCATCCTTTACCCTTCTGGCTTGAAGCAGTGACGTTTTCATCCTGTTTGTAGACCTGTGCTCTTATTTTAACTCTCTTTTTTGTTCCCACAGTAACATATACTGGAAAACAAGTTGATCTGCCCTTTTTGTAGATTTAAATTTGGAGTGGAGAGTTAAGTTCCATTCTTAAGCTCACTTGTTCTCACTTTCTTAGTGTAACAAATACAATGTGAAAGAGGCATGTACAGACAAATGTCTTTGCTACCTGTACAGTAACTATAGCATGTTCATTGCAAAGCTTCATGTTACTGCTGCAGCAGCAGCAAGATATCCAAAGTAGGATAGTCACCTTCTCCTAAGATACAGCTTGAGTGGCATTTGCACATAAAATGTTGCTGCTTTTTTGTTTGTTATCCGAGTTTTAACTTCTCCAGTGTAAAAAAAAAAACCTCTCCAGAGCCTAAGTTAGGGTTTACCACAATTCCAGTAATCTTCAAGTATGGAATTACATCTGCCCTGTTTCAAACAGGAAGGTGTTTGTAAGTCATGTTTACAAAGTGTAGTTTACTACAAATTTTTACCTGATTTCTGATCAGCGCTTTCACAATGCTTTCATCTTGATATGGTTCGTGATTCTGATATGAAATCATTTAAGACTTGAAAAACCCATGCATCATAATTTCCACACAATGTCTTCAGTAGACAGTGACTTCTGGATTCAGACCAATCAATAAAGGGGATCAGTTCTCCACTTGCTTTTCCTGTGTCTCCCTCTTGTTTTGCAGCATCAAGCCAGACCCTGCCCCCAGGAGTTAACACTGCTGCTGTCCAAGGGCTGCCACTTCAGAACTAAAACCAGAACTTTAAAGGTTGGCTTTAATGTATCAGAGCTTTTCTGTCACTGCAGTCATATTTTTACTTCCTAGCTTGCTGAGAACAAAGATGTACATGATTGAAGTTTTTTCAGCTTGAGTGAACTTCTACTCCAGAAAACCCACGTGCCTTAGCTCAAAGTTCAGCAGAGCTGAAGCTGCTACTGGAAGTGAACTAATAATGATGCATTTAACATTGAGGGTTGTCCCAACCAGCTGCAGTGCTGACAACTGAGAGGTTAAAATTATTGGCAGAACTAGTTAATTCTGCTACCCTAACTAAATAGGGATTTGATAATTTCTGGTTTAATTCTCCTCTGTCTTTAACATTAGGCTTCCTGGCAGGGCAGAACTGAAGAATTCCCTTGTATAAAGCAGCTGTTCATACTTGATTCACATGAAGGGATGTAGCTGACAAAGCTGGGTTTGTACATACCATCTTTTCCAACAGGAAGCCTCAGCATTCTAACACTGACCTATCCAAGGAAGGAGGACAGCTCTGGCACTCCGTGTGCTCTCCACTGGGGTAAGGGAGCCAAGTGTTGTATTTCTGACAACAGCTCTGTTTTGGTAACAGTCTCACCCCTCCCCTGAGAGGCCATGTTCTATCTTTGGATGCTCAATGCTTTGAAGAAATACCCTTGATCTTCAAGCAACCTGTTTGACAAGGACACAGAGCTACAGCTCTGTCACAGTGCAGGTACAGCCTGGGAAATGCTCCCCTGAAGTTCAGACACACTGAAGTGTAGCCCCTGTTGTGCTGTCCAGCATGTAAAGAGGGAGATAGTTCCTGCCTGTTCCTTTTCATGACTTGCTGTAGTACAGCCATGTTTTGAAACAGAATACTTCTGTAACAGGCAGGAGGAGCAAACAACCACTCCTTAACTGCAAGGATTAATACCAGGCCAGGCCTGCCCTTTGCTGGCAAAGTTAAATCACTAGCACAGTAGGTCACTCTAACCACAGACTGCACCACAAATTCACATAGTTAAGATTTCACACCTTTATTTTGGGATAAGTTGTTGGGCAGTAGCAGCCCTTCCTGTTTAGCAGTCCTTGAACTCCTCCTTGCTGCTCCCCTGGAGAATTGCACCAAGCTGGTCCCAGGCTGCTTGTGCTGACCAGCCCTTGTTGCCCTGGGCCACCTCAAGGTTGGACTCCACAGCCAAACTTATTTGGAGCCCTTTCTCCTCTTGGCCAGCTCAGCTAATTCTTCCTGGATATGCTGGACAGAAGCAACATCCCCCTTCTGCTGTGCCTGCTTGAGAGCTTCTTTGTACACTTGTTTTGCTTGCAGAAAGTCTTCTGTAGCAAGAGGGGAAAGAGGCATTGCTATCCAGGTACACCACCCATTTCCAGAGTCCCCTCTTGGAGCTCACCATGTGCAAAGGACAAGGACTGCTCGGAGTACATCAAGAACTAGAGAGATTCAGAAGACATCCTGCTGGGCTGTCACCTAATGCTGCTTCAGCATTAATATCTCATGGAAACAAATCTCATGCATGTCTTCTGTCCTTTTGGAGCCAGTTACTGGACACAGAGGACAAGGCAAACAAGACCCCCTGGAAACCTGGGTCAGCAGCTGAAGTCAGTCTGAATTGCCTCCACAAAGTCAGACCTACTGCTTAAACTAAACCTAGTCATGTAAAGCCAATGCTACAATACAGTCAAGCACAGTGACAAGCTGGGCATGGATTTACTGACCTTTGTGCATCAGAATTGCTGCCAGGTTATTCAGCACCATGTGCTCCTCGGGGTGCTGAGTCTCCCTTGCCAGCTCTGCTGCCCTCTTCACGTAGGAATAGGCCTCGTCATGGTGCCCCTGAGCATCCAGCACAGTTGCCAAGTCGTTCATCAGGACCACAGTCTGCACCAGGATGGAAATGGGAAGCGTCAGAGCAAGACTTGTGCAGCAGTCTGAGGCAGCAGAAGCATCACATTCATCCCCTGTCACTCTAATAAAAACAGCATTTCCCAGAGAAGCTTTCCGTAGGAAAGTGCCTTATATTTCTATATTTGCATGCTCGTCCTTCCTGGCAGGAAAACAGCCTTACTTAGTGCTGGGCATGGTGGATGTCAGCAAAGCTCCCTAGAGATCAGCCTTTCTTTCTTTAGTGGTCCAGCCACTGTAGTACAAGTCACCTGAGGATGAGTCTCTCCCTGAACATCATTTGCTATCTGCAGAGCCTTCTCATACATTTTCTGGGCCACTGGGAGCTGGTTCACGTTCAGGAGGTACCGAGCATAGGAGTCCAGGCTCATCCCGAGCAGGAGACGGGTGTTGGCCTTTTCTTCAGCTGCAAACAGAGAGGAGTGAAGTGGTCACTTGTCCAGGATCAAGCACGAGTCTCCATCCTACAAGAGCACAAAGCTCACACAGCATGAAGATAATGGATTGACATGAAGGTGGTGCTTGGGCAATATGGAAAGCAACATCAAGGATATGAAAATGGAGAAAGAATAATGAGGAGCCTTTGGCAGACAAGGCAGTCCCACCTGGTAAGACATCCTCAGGCAAGTCCTTTTGCTTGGCAACCTTCTCCTCTAAGGTCAGGATGCAGAACTGGTACCCAGCTACGGCTAATTTGTCCCTGCAAAGTGCAAAGCAAAGCTCCTTCCATCCCTGAAGGGATAAAATGTGAACACCTTCAATCCCTCATTCTAGAGGGCCTGCAAGGCTAATTTTCTCCTTCTGCAGCCTCTCAGTTCTCTCCTTATCATGGCCTGAACCCTTCTCTTGACCCATGGGCAAGGGGATCCAAGGGGTGGATAGGACCCCCTTCCCCCCACCAAGGCTGACTCAGGCCACCCATGCTGAGGCTTCACTGAAAAATGAGGCTACAATCACCAGCCACCAACAGCTCCAAAAGCCTCTGCCCAGGGAGGTGTGGATTCCAGTTCTCCATGGCTACTTCTGCCCTGAGCTGGGCTGGTCCTTACACCACTCGCTGTGCTTACACAACAGTGGGCAGGCAAATATGTGTGTGGGAACCTTTGAGTTGATGGTGTCTCGTCACAGAGATGCTTTTAGCAGGACACTCACTGTTTCTGAGCAGCGTAGATACTGGCCAGCTTGAGGGACATCTCAAGGATTGCATTGTCATCCTGCCAGGAGGACACACAATGCAACTGTCACTCTTCCTGTACCTTCCCAACAGAAACACTACTTTGTCAGAGAGTTTAAGACCTTAAAAATCCCCATCTTGCTGCCTTTTTCAGAAGAACATACCTCCTTCATGTCCCCCGCCAGCAAATAGCTCATACTTGCTTTGTAGAGCTTTTCTGCCTGAAACGAGAATTTTGAAGAGGATATCAAGGAATGATGGCACTTAGAACAAAACAGAGGCAGAGTGCTTGGAGAGACCTGTCTCAAATTCGTGGCATTTACACTGTGCATCGAGTTAGAAGTGAAAGGCTGACCAGAGCCCAGTGGACTGCTCTACCAGCCAGGCATTTACCATGTCTGCGTGTGCTCAGGGCTCTCCCAGATTCTCCTTGGGACAGCCACCTAAATGCTCAGCTGTGGCATTTGACAGTAAGAGGCATTCCTTCCCTTGCAAGCCATGTTTGGGCTCAAAATTTAACTGCAAGAGCATCTTTCTCAGCATCATGTGCTCATGGGACTGGCAGCAAGGCAAGATTGTTCTGCTTTGCATTGGGGAGTCTCTGCCTCACAGCTCTCAGCCTGCAGCTTGTCCCAGCACACCACAGCTTTGAGATCCTACACGAGATGTCAACATCTTAAAATTCAGACAGAAAACCAGAGTTACTCACATTGTCCAGCTGTCCCTGCATGAAGGCCACATTTGCCATCTGGAAGAGACAAACAGCACTGAAGCTCCACAAAGGTTTTGAGATGTAACAAGAACTGACAGTATTTACAACATAGAAACTACAGATAGCTCAGACAAGTGATTTAAAGAAACAGTGGTGAGCAAGCAAGCACCAGCAAGGCAACACTCAGTTACTTTTTACCCAGGTGCATTGTCCTGAAGAAATTCACAAGGAGGTCACAGAACTTTGGGGAGCTCCAGACAGAGAAGGCCACCAAGACCCTCAGAGACCTTATAAGGATATGCATATAGGCTAAGAAGTGTTGGGAAGTCTCATGAATATGTAACAGGAATGCGGGGAACAAGAAATTAATAATTACATAATGCTGACATATGAGCTGTAGCGGAGATACCTCGGTGTGCACTTCGGTGAAATGATGACCACTGCACCTGGCACGGATTACAGAATGCCTGATTTCTAAAACTCACAAACTGAGTCTTATAAGTTTGGCTTTTAGGCAATAGTAGCAGGGACAAGCCTCAACTCAGCTGCTTTTGCTTCTCCCTCCAGCTGCACCGCAGGCCCAGAATCCGGCACAACCCCTCCCTCCCCGGGGGCACCCGTGTCCCCCAGGCCCTTACCATGCTGTAGGTGTAGGCGATGGCCTGCCTGTTGTCCTCCTGGTGCGACAGCCGCAGGGCCTGGTGCAGGAGCCGCTCGGCCTCCGCCAGCTCCCCCTTCATGGCGCTGAGCTGGGGGGACCCGGGGCCGGTCAGCGCCGGGCCCCGCGCCCCGACCGCCCGCGGGCCCCGCGCCTCACCTTGGCTCTCTTCAGCAGCAGGATGATCGCGTCCTCGCCCTCCTCCTCGGCGTCCCGGGGGAACAGCGACAGCCCTGCGGGCACAGGGGGATGCGGGATGGAGTCACCGGCGATGGGTGACGGTCACCGGGGATGGGTGACCGCGGCCGCCCCCTCCTCACCTCCCAGGAAGGCCAGTGCAGCGCCGGCCGGGCGGGCCCAGCGCGGCCGCGCCAACGCCCTGGTGGTGCCGGTGGTGCCGCCGCGGTGCCCCCGGTGCCAGGCGGACCGGGGCACGGAGGGACAGCGCCGGGGCCGCAGCCGGGACAAGGCCCGCGGCACCGCCGCCATCCCGCGCGGGCCCTTTAAGAGCGCGCGCCGACAGTGACGTCACCGCGGGCACCGGAGCTGGAGCGGGACCCGGAGCTGGAGCGGGATCAGCTCCCGCTGGGAAGAGCATCGCCGGCAGGTCAGGGAGCGGGTCCTGCCCCCTGCCCGGCCCTGGGGAGGGTCACCTGCAGCGCCGCGTCCGCTGCCGCGCTCCTCAGGGCAGGAGGGACGTGGAGCTCCTGGGGCGGGTACAGCGCGCGTGGTGGGGGCTGGAGCATCCCTGCAGCCGAGGAGAGACGGCCGAGAGGGGACCTCATTAATGTGTATAAATATCTGAAAGGGGGGTGTCAGAGGATGGACCAGGCTCTGCTTGGGGGTGCCGAGCAATGGGACAGAAACTGATGCTCAGAAAGTTCCACCTGAACTTGAGGAAGAACTTCACTGTGCAGTGACCGAGCACTGAACAAGTTGCCCAGAGAGGCTGTAGAGTCTCCGTCTCTGGAGATACTCCAGAACCATCTGGACACAATCCTGTGCCGTCTGCTCTGGGATGGCCCTGCCGGAGCAGGGAGGTTCGACCAGACGGGTCACTGTGGTCCCTCCCAGTCCTGACCCATCCTGTGACTCTGTGACCCGGGGTCACTGTCCCAGCACGGGCGGCTCTAAATAGCCCCGGGAGCCCCTGGGGACCACAGTGCAGAGCAGCCATTCCCCGGGGTGTCCCCCGGGGCAGCCAAGCCTGGAGGGGCTGTGCAAGGAACCGGGGCACTCCAGGCACAGCCTCCCCTTGTCCCCATCTCTGTGCCCCCGGTCCCCTCCATGGGACCTGTGTTTACCTTGGGGCATCTGAGAGAGACTCGCGTGTTTGTGAGGAATCCCATGTTCCCAGAACGTGTGAAAAACACATTTTACAAGTTGCTGAGGATGCCCTTCCTTGGCCTTGTTGCTGGATTGGGATAGAGCACTGCCTGGATACACCCTCCTGGTTTATGGAATCCACAGTGACCTTAATGATCTGTCTCCTGTCTCACTTCCAGGGATGAGTCCAGTGCCAGTGGGATGGGCAGTACCTTGCCAGCAGTAGCAGAAGAACTTCTTAAAGAGATCAAAAAGGCTTTTCAGGAGACCTCACACGGTATGTAAAAGAAAAGCAGGATGATCCCAGCAGGCAGTGGCCAGTAATGCCACTGTCAGACCCAGGCAGTGATGAGGATCTTTGGCCACCCCTTGTTTGCATCCTCTGCAGACCCTGTTGCCTCAGGGATGGGCTTCACCTTTGTATCCCTGTGTGGAGACAACACAAAGGGGTGTCAAGCACAGATAATGGGGAGCAGCCCCTTCTTAAAGTCAAATTCAAAAATTAGACTGGTTTGGACACTTCTTTTCAATGCGGTACTTAAAGTAATGCTGCTTCTTAGAGCTTCTGGTGGATGTGGTTGCACTTGAGAGATGATAATTTACATCCCTCTAGGCAGGAATTTTGCTGTGGAATTTTATTTTTTTTTTTATTTCAAAACTGGAGTTGAAAGAGAAGTCTTCATCAACCTGATCCCATTGCCTGACTGACCAGCAGAGGGGGGTGTGTTGTTGATCCCAGGGCAAGGAACAACTTCCCATTGCTTGAATGAGACAAGCATAAGCCAACAGTGAAATCCTGGCCAATTCCAGCAGCTAGTTAAGAGCAATTACCTTCCCTGCACTTTGGATCCCTAACGTGGTTCTGTAATCTGTGCTAAGAGAATATTAATGTTTGTGTTTACTTGATAAGTAGCACAGAATGGCTCTTCCTGAGGAAAGTGTCTGTTGAAGGAATGTTTTTAACTGCACTAAAAGCAACCAAATAAGCATTCACAGAAGTCTGTCTGAGCACCATGTGGGAGTGAGGAATGGGCAGACACTTAATGTCTAAACTGTCAGAGTGACCCCAGTGACAGCTTTTTGGCACACTTGCAGTGTGGCTCCTGTCAGGTTAGAGCAGATCCAAAGTCTACGTGTGACCTTTTAAAAGAGCTTTTTAAATCCTGTTGTAAATTAAGGGGGGGGAAAAAGTCAACATTCCTTTAAAGGTATATTTTTCCTTAAAGCAGAATGGTACTAAGGCACACCCTGAGACAGAGCTATGGAAACAAACTGATCAATCACTTTGGAGGATTAAAATAAAGCTGGAAAACTCAAACTGACAGTGCAAGTTGTAGAGAATATTTTTAATTGTTGGGACAAAGGATTTCAAAGCAAAAAAATCCAGATCATCCAGTGGGATATGGAATGATAGTGCATTGAGTCCCATGGGTGAAAACAGAAAGATCAGATTGGACAAGCAGAGCCTAAGCTGTTAGTACAACAAACAGACTGGTTTTCTTAAGTGTAACTTTCCAGCTTAACAAGAAGTTCCAATAAGTGAAGACACGATGTTTCTGTGTGCTGCATTAAGAGCCATAAACTAGTGGCGCCCTGCAAGTCTGTGCTGGGAAAAGAACAACATTTTTAAAGTTGAGTTCTCAACTCTTGCCAAGAGAATTTCAGGGAAAACAATATATATATTTTTAACCAACTTCTTAAAGTGACAGAGTAAGATGTTGAGGCCTCATGGCTTTTATTGTGTGCTTCTAAAAGTAGGACATCATAAAATAAAGTACATGTGGGCTTATGCGTTTCTTTTTAAAATGAATCCCTGGAGTTGTCATTGCTGTACTTGGTAAGGGCCTTAGCACTACCACAGCAATAATTTTGCTGCTCCTTGTTGCTTTTTTGGTGGCTAGAGAGGATGGTTAGAGCCCTGCAGTGCTGTGTGGCCTCTGGGGGTGCCTTAGGGAGACACTGGCCTCCCTGTGATGCTGTTTCTCACAGTAGGGAAATTCCGCAAAATCACGTTTCCTTTTCTTTTTCTTGCAGTCCCTGATGAGCTGCTGCTGGGGTGAGTATCTTTTGCTTCAGTTCTTGTCCCAGGTGTCCTGAAAGGGCAGTTGGTGATCAGCTCTCATCACAGCACTCCTGGTTTTCCCCTGTGTTTGACCACGTGCTGCACGAAACATGTAACTGCTGTGTGGTTCTGCTGGGACTGGAAATGCAGGTTCAAAGAGACCATCTCAAGTGTTTTTCCAGAAATTCGTGGAGTTCCCTCTGTATCGCTGCATCTCCTGTGATGACTTGCTCTGATTTAAACCCAAGATGTTTTAACCTGAGCTCAGAGTCCACTCTCAGGCCTAGAATGAGTTTTCTGTGAGCATGGACTGTGTTTCAGGGTGATTCACGCTGCTGGAGCGCTGCACCTCCCTGTGTGCCTCTCACTGTGAGCACAGCAGCACCCTGAGATCACTTGTTCTGAGTCATGGGCATGTGTGATAGAAAGGGAGAAGTGAACAGATCATCTCCCTGCACTAGAGAATTGTTAACCTGAAGATTACCCTGAGAGGTTTCTTCTGTTTGGGGGAAGTCTCAGGTCAGTGCAATCACCCTTGTGTTTATTGAAGCTTGTGAACATTTCAGTCCTTCCCAAGCAGTCTCCTAAGAGATCCAAGTTTCACAATGTCAGGCCTCACTAACTGGTGTTGAAGGTGGAGAAAAGGCACTGTCACAGTGAAAAGAGACTTTTCAGATTTATCTTTAAGTGTGTGCTCCTGCCTGCCAGGAGAGGAGATCACCAGGAACCCTTTCAGGCCTTAATCTCTTTGTGTTGTCTAACATAACACTTGTGAAAGGTGTGCTGGCTCCCCGTCCTGGGACCACAATGGCCTTTGAAGGGTGGAATTAGATTTGACAAGTCTCTTTTTGTTTCCTTCTCATCGGAAAAGAAAATAGAAGGAAAGAATTTCCCGTGTTAAGTTTAACAAGGGTCAGGTGGTAACTCTTGGCAGTCAGATTTCCATCAATTCCCTGTAACCACCAGATCTGAAGTATTCTGATTTAATTTCTGAATCTCTTCCAAATCTCTGAAGTCCTTGAATTTCCTTTGGGCATTTCGTGTTAAACTGATCGAATTATATACATGAGATAAGAATTCCCTAAATTTGAAAGAGTTACTGAAACTCATTAAACTCATCCCCCTTATAGTCCCAGGCCTAATCATTAAGGAATGTCTTACGTTAAGCGTTCCCCCACCCACCTCCTCAGCCCTCAGATGAAGCCAGTCCTTACTGCCTTGAGTTTGTGCAACTGGAGTTTTGGTCTTCCTGGAATCAGCCTGTCTGCTTGGCTTGTTATCAATGAGCTTGACTCAGAGGTGTAGGTCAGCCTTGCTGGGCCGCCAGGGCTCTGCCTTGGTGTGTCCTCACTGGAGCTGGAAACGTTCTTCCTTCTCCTGCTCATGTTTTGTGCTATCTTTTCATCACTGCTGATTTTCTTCTTGTTTACCCTTGTAACTAATCTAGACTACACAGATTTTTCTCAGCGGATGAAAGGTCTGCAAAGTTAACTGAGTTGCCCCTGAGCAATTTGGAACACGCTCAGAGCAGCTGGATTTGCAGGGCTAGAATTACTTTTAAACCCATGAGCTGTCTGGACAATAGGCTAAAGGTGCAGATGTCCATATTTAACATACAGCTTATCATGTACCCATGCAGGGCATCAGCAGGAGATAAATCCTCCTTGTAGGGATGTGCAGGGAGGGTGTAGATGGAAGTTACTGTGCCTTGAGGACTCACAGCTCTTTATTTTCCACTTGCTGGTGTGGAATTTTACAGCAGGGAGCACAGCAGTGGCCAGACACCAGTGAGTGCCTCCATGGGGCTGCCTCACAGCACTGAAGCCAAAGAGTGTCTTAACTCATTCCCTGATGGTCTCCTGCTTCCTCTTGATGGAGTTTGGTGTGTAGAGAAAGAATAGTTTATCCCTCAGTTGTGACTGTGATAGAGGAGGCTCAATCTCTACAAAATGACTCATTTGATCTCCAGGGTTTAAACCAATTTCCCTGGGATGAGGAATGAGCCCCATTGCTGCACTTCCTATTGCTCCAGGAGCTCTGTGTCATCCTTGCCCTCTCCTTGCTCCGAGGCACGATGTGTGGACCATGACTGGAGGTGGAATTCAAGGCCAACTGATCACTCACCTGATCCAGGACAATGCATCCAGGACAGCTTGGATGTGCAATTGAGGTGTCCCAAAGCACAAGCCCCTTTTCCCTTTAGCAAGTCTGGCTCCCTGTGCTCCGGTGCTGCTCCCAATAAAATCCCTGTTTATGCTTGTTGTGCTCATGTGACAGTTTCCCAGCTACTGCAGCAAGGATAATGGGGCTCTGTGTGTGACACTCCTGTTGTCTGTAACCTCAGCTGGAGGGGATTCCCTTCCTGCAGCTTCTCTTTGCCAGCACGTCTAATTTTGCTGTGGCTGCAGCCCCTTCTGGGCTCCATAGGGCCACATCTATGGGCTAAGGCTAAGCCAGGTGACCTCCTTTTGGGGTGTGACCTAACCAGAGGCACATTCTCTTCCAGGCTCAAGTTCATATTTGGCCCATGTGCTGTCCCAGCTTTGGATTTGGTGGATCAACGTTCTGTCACCCGAGTCACGTCTCCCGGTGGAAGGACCCTGTACCAGGTACATGCTCCTCTCCAGCCTTGCTTTCTGATGCTTTCCAGTTGGCATGTGAGCCAGTATTTTCCTGACTTTGCAGAATGTGGAAGAGCATTTGGATAAACACAGAGAGAATAACAGTGTTTTACAAACCCCAGAAGTGATACTGGAGAGCAACAGCCACGGACCAGAATTAGAACAGCACAGTACATTGCCATCTTCTCTGTGGCTCCCAGCCAAGCAGAGATAATTTATGTGTTTGTGGGTATCACAGTCAGAAGGAAGTTTTCCAGGGATTTCTAATTTTGCTTTATTACCCTCATCCTATCCAACAAAGGAAGTTCTTCCTCTTGACCATTATACACAACAGAATGTTATCTGCCATCACTGCGTTGCTCTCCCTGTTGCACACCAAACCTCTTGACCTCTGCTTGGCAGGAGGATCCTTCCTGCCTGGGAGGAAGTGATGCAGGCCAAAATCCGTGGGTTTCACTCTACTTCACTTGTAGCCAAATCTGTGAATCACAAAAACATCTTAATAAAATGGCATTTTAGGGAGAAGAGCTCACCTTAGCCCTAAAGATTAAACTCCGCTTACAGCACAGGATGGGAGGTGGAGCTGAGGCTCATTAGGTGAAAAGAGGAGCCTTTGAGGGATTTTGGTGAAGCACCCAATTCCCACTTAGCACTCCTGACCCCCTCAGGCAGCACAGCCCTCCAAGGTTGAACCTGGGGCTGTGCTTTTCACACACCAGAGAAGGGGGAATCTCTTTGCTCGCTGTTGTAGCAGCCAAGAGGAACATTTCTAAATATCCTTCTCTCCTCCAGCAGAGGTGCTGGGATGCTTTGGGGGTCATTTAGGGTGAGAGGAGAGCTGTGAAGTCAGGCCTGGGTAATGACACAAACATTTCTCACATGTTCAGGGCTTGCATTGCTTGAATTGCACATCAAGGCTTTGTTGCTTCTGGGGCCCTGGAGAGAACACGGCCCCTCCAGAGAGTCATGAATCATAAACACACAGTGCTCAAGAACACAGCCTTAGATTTGAGTTGAGGGCTTGCCTGTGGATATTTGGTAAAGCCTAAGAAGCTCTGCTTCCAGTGCCCTTAGACAGCAGCTGCCTCAATAATTAAATAAATGCTCAAAGGCTTTTCTTTTTTTTTTTACTGTTGCCTGTCTGAATATGCCACTGGGCAGAGAATGGTCACATTCCCCTTGCAGAGCTTGGTCAGGCCGTGCAGGCTAAGGCAGAGCTTTGCAGGGCATTGATTAATAACCACTGATGGCCCGAACAGCTTGATCAACACACTGAAAGAGAGCAAGTGTCAGAACTGCTCTCCTCCTGCCTCTGCAGGGAGAGGGAGCCACGGGCTCCCCTGTGGAGAAGGAATCCCAGGACAGGTAGGTCAGGGCTGGTCACCAGGAGTTAATACAGGCCAAAGCTGTAGGAAGCAGCCCCTGCCTGCAGGTTCCTGTGTGCTTCCCAGCAGCATTCCTCTTTGGTGGAGCCTGATTGCTGATTAAGGCCACACTGATGAGTTCATTAGCAGAGGAATCTGGAGAGATATTTTCTCTGGGGGTGTGAGGTTGGTCCCATTGTGAAATTCTTCCTCAGCAGCAGCTGTCTGGGATGCAGAAACAAAGAGCAGAGCCTCCCTTGAGGCCACTGGCTGGAGCAGTGACAGGAAGAGGATCTGGGGTCGAAGAAACCGAAACTCTGGATGGGACACTGCACTGGAGAGCCACTTCATGTGTGTGTGTGTGGTGTAGACATGTAGGCCAGCTCTGTGCACTTGGGGAGAGGGGGGCATCCATGGCTGCCTGGACACATCCACAGTCTTCCCTTTTAATTTTGCACCCAGGTGTGGTTGAGCTGGAATGTGAGGTGGTGCTTTCACTTGCAGCTGGATCTGGAGAACTGTATTCTTTGAGGCTGGTCCTGTTGTGAAACTCCTTTGGGTCATTATAGCCAAATCTGAAATGTTGATACTTCCATATCACCCAGCACATCTTAGGTAAAGCTTCAGGGGAAGAAGGCTCTGCTCAGACAGGTCCTAGAACTGCAGCCTGTAGTGTGGGCAGCTCTTGCCCTCAGGAGATGAGATGGGAGAAAAAAGAGCTCTCAGTCAAGTGAAAGCTGTGATTTGTGCTTTAATGCCTGGGCATTAATGACCTTGCTGCTTAATAGAGGAGTAGCACTGATGGAGTGTTCAAAGGCTGATGTTACCTCAGAGTTGTGATCACCCCAGGTGTGACACCTGCCTGTGCTGCAGACTGAATCCAACCTGTGTAACTCCAGGTCAGGGATAAATAGCTCCGATCTGCTGCAGAGATGGTGGATCTGGCTGATGGTGGAGCTGTGCTGGATTTGGCAGAAGTGCAGGGAGGTGACCAGGCAGCAGCTGGGGCTCCCTTTAGCTCTGCCCAAGTTGCAGGAATGCTGAGCTGTGGAGTGAAGCCAATGAGCAGGGGGAGAGGCTTTAGCCCTCCTGCCAACTGCCACTTGCATTGCTCACATCCTGCACTTTTATTTGGTTCTTCTCTTTTATGTCTTTTTCCATCCATTTCCTAGAACTGTGTGGGGTTTGAGCATCAGGCCCTGGCACAGACTGTGGTGCTGCCTGTCTGTGTGTGCTGGTGGCAGCAGGAGCTGCCACGGTGCCTCAGCCAACCCTCCTGTGTCCCCACACACTGGCAAGGACACCACCAAGGGCATTTTTCCTCATGGTGCAGCCAGCAAGTGCCTGGAGATGAGGGCAGGGGAAGGAAATCTCGTGGCAGATCAGGGCCAGGAGAGCATCCCTGTGCCTGGCTGGGCTGCAGCTGGCCAGGAACAGAGGCACCTTTTTCTCTTAGTCTTTGGATTTTAGATTCTGCCTTATTAGGCAGAAGCTGTGTTCTGTTCTTGCCATCTGGGTCAGGTTGGGGGAACGCTGAACTCAGCCCAAATCTGTCTGTCTGTGGCTTCCCCCCCTCCTCAAAGGAAAACACTTCTGAAGGAAAGGCACCATCGGAATACTTCATCTTGGAAAAAACAATCAAAGGGGCTGGAGGAAAACAAACTTATCACAAGTGAAACAAACTCAGCCTGGACTACAAGGAGGACCCAGGGTAAAGGCCAGACTGAAAAAAGAGTCGTTTCCACTGGAATGGGAACGTGAGTCTTGTGTCCTGGATCTGCTGGGATTTTGAGGCATAGAAACTTTTGTGGGAGAGCCTAAACTGGATGTTACCTGTTGGGCAAAGGGTGCAGAGAGGACTTTGGGGGGCAGGAGAAGGCTCCCCTTGGAAGTGCAGCTCTGGACTGGGAGGGATGATTTTCCTCTGGAGGGGCTTGGAGTGCCAGGGATGTCCTGGAGGGGAGCAGGACTCTGCAGAACTCCACTGGCTTTGCACTTTTTTTGTGTTTATCTCTGGATTTAGGTGTATATGAGCCATGAATCCAGCCAGAGTCTAAAGCCTGGTGTGGGAGAGAGGTGTGTTGTGCCCTCAGAGCCCAGGGTGTGCAGTGTGCAGATCCTTCCCCTGCCAGAGGAGAGGCCAGAGCTGTTGGCCCTTAAAGTAGCTTTCTAAAAGCTATTTTCAAGTCTTGAAGAAACCAAAAGAGAAATAATAATCCATAGGCTGGCTTTCCTATGTCCTGCACTCAGCTGCAGCAGCTCACAGGTTGCTTTTCTGCTTGTCTATGCTGGAACAAATGCTTCCCTCACCCATTTGCCTTCTCCCTGTGCCCCTGGTGCAGCAGGAATATGCTTCAGTACCAGCCTGGCAGGGGAACAGCATGTGGGAAAAGGAGGCAGTGCTGTTCCCAAACCAGAGATGGAGCAGGGAGGCTTCTTCTCTGGAGACTTCCACTTTGTTTATTCAGACAAATCTGGATTCTAGTAGCTGCAGCTGGTTTTGGGAGCAGAACAGCAAGAGCCTTCACAGCCTCCAGCCGCTGGAGGTGGTTAGAAAAGGAAAGGCCTCACTGCAAGTGCTCCCTGCTGCTCTCCTTCCATCCCCAGGATCCACAACTGGGCTTTGTGTGACAAGAGAGTCTTTGTCTTCTTCACCAGTCTGCCAGTACTGGGGGAGGGAGCTCACTGGAGGGGCTGGCAGCTCACTGGGAGATCAGGAATGGTGCCACTGCCCTTCTCCTGGTCCCTTGGCAGCAGACAAGTCACTGGAGCTGAGGTCTGTGCAAGCAGAGGTGCAGGAGCACTTCCTTACCTGTGGGGAGAGAAGCTTGTAGAGAGCATGGGGAACCTGAGGAGCTTCAGGATTAGCTGGGTCACTGCAGTGTTTGGGGACTCTTGTACTGTGACACCTGCCAGCTGTGAGCTGGGAATCATTGCTGAGAGGGCTCAGTCCAGGCCCAAGTTGAGGAAGAGAATTTAAAAAGGAATGCTGCCTGACGCCTTGGCTGCCTTTGTTTCAGGTCCTTGGGAGCTCAGGCAAACTCTACACCTGCTACAGCTCCTGCCACTTCTGCACGTGCCCTGCCTTTGGGTTCTCTGTGTTGCAGAAGAGCGAGAGCCTTCTGGTAAGTTCTGTGCCTCAGCCTGGGGCAGGGAGCAGGGGAGAAGGCTGTGCTCTGCTCCATGAGCAGCCTGGAAGTCCCAAGGCAGCAAACACGAGTGGTGAGCCTGACCCACTGTGTGACTGAACTCTGAGAGCTGCAGTAGGAGGGGGGACTAGGGCCAGGGAGGGCTTTTGTTGTTAATTATGCACTCCTGTTCTGACTTTCAAGAGATTTATAATCCCCATTCTCCTGGGACAAGGGCTTGTGCCACTACTGGAACTGCCACATGGAATCTGGCTGAGGGAGGGGTGAGGTTCACCTGGTGCCAGTGAGGAAGGGCTCAGCTGGCTGCAGTTGTGGGGAGGGTGTCAGGAGCCAGGACACATTTCTGTGTCACCTCCCTGTGTCACATTATCCTGGTGGCAGAACTGGGGCAAACGGGGCACCACCTGTGCCAGGGCTTGGCATGCCAGGAGGGAACCGTGTGGTTTATTAGACCCATTCTGGCCTGGGTGGATCCCTGGTCCAGACAGAGCACAACAGTCCTGTTAACTCTGCAGTGCAAACACATACTCGCCGTCTACCTCAGCCAGGCCATGGGAGCCTGCCAGGAACTCACTGTCTCTGAGGAGCAGCTCACAAGCATCTTGCTGGCTGAGGAAGAGGAGGAAGGGTGAAGGATTTGTGTACCCTCCTGGCAGTGTAGCTGGCATTTTTCATATCTGCAAGGCTGTCAAATGCTCGTGGTGGCTGGCAGTAAGAATACTGTGCTGCAGCCAAGCGTGACATTAATTAGCAGCTTTGCACTGATAAATTAATTAATAAATGTTAAGAAGCCTGTGTTGACTTCTGTTTCATTAATTAGGCTGTTCTTGGGATTTGTGAAGATGTTTTAACTAATCTGTAATGTCTTGTGCTTGTGATGTGGGGATGCAAACACTCCAGCAGGTCTCTTAGTGATCCGCAAATTAAGGAGCTGCTGTGCCTCTTTGCAGGTGGCTGCTCAGAGCAATTTCTGATCCATCACTGTCAAACCTGTACCAGGGACTAGGGCAGGGGGTCCCCAGCACCTCGAGACTGATGACAGGTCTGTGCTTTTCCACAGGATCTTTGGAAGCATCACCCTGGTTGCTGTGCTTTAAATAGACCCTTTTCAGACAAGTTGACCACCTCATCCTGGTGGGCAAGGCAGGGCTCTCCATGTCAGCCACGGGGGAAAGGGCACTGCTGCTTCCCAATCCACACACCAGCCAGTGAGCTGGGAACCAGCTCCTTCCAGCTCTGGCTCCCTGCCCACTCCCTGTCCTCCTCAAGTGCAGTGTGGCCTCGTATGAGACACCGTGTGAACGCATCACCACGAGAAATAATGGGGCACAGGCTGAGCCAGGTTGTGTGGGTGGTAAATTAAGCATTCTGTATGTAAATAACAGTTACTGCAAATACAAAATCTGAGCAACATGAGGAAAATACATCCATCTATGTACATCAGAGCAGTGAGGAGTGACAGCTGAATGGCTACAGCTGCACTGGCTACAGAAAGTTCCTTGGCCATTTTTACTTCACATTTTTATAGAAACCTTCAGAGCTTTTTTATTTTGGGGGGGCAAGGGAAGTGTCCTATTTTTATTTTGCCTTGAAATGTCTTTGGCTCAGATCCACAAAGGCACTTGCTGTGCCTAATGACCATGGTGACCTGGGCCGTAGTTAATGCCTGACACCCCGACAGCACAGTCGCACTACGGATGCACCGCGTCCACCTGCAGGAATTCTGGCTCACAGGAGGCTGATGAAGGCAGCAGTCGTGGATGCTGAGCTGCAGAGCAAGCTGTCACATACAGCAAGTGTCCTGGGGCCTCCTCTATTGGTTCTACAGCACTGTGAGCTTCAGTCTGTCGGTGCTGTCCAGAGTTTGGTTCGTTTTCAGCCAGCAGAAGGGAGGAGAGATTACGTCCTTTGTTGTAAGAATAAATGTGGCTTGCAACCACTTTGCAACACTGCCAGACCTGCAGGTGAAACCCTGCTTGTTTCCAGCTGTGATTAACAGAAGGAACACAGCCAATGATAATACAGAAGGGGAGGAATGAGCGGAGGAGAGAATCAGATCCTGCCCAAATGGCAGGAGATGGCTGCATGTGTCAGCTGGACTGCGACCAAGGCAGATGCAGCAAAGCTGAATGGGGCTGTTAAAGGAAAAGCACTTGGGACAGTAACTTTAACTGTTCAGATGCTTCTTGGAAATGCACATATCTGAGCTACTGAACTGTAGCTAAATTTGGACATTGGATAAACATGTACAAACCCATTCAGAGCTTGCTGGTGATTCACCCAGGTTTGGGGTTGGCTCTCAGGGCTGAGCTGCTACACAAGGTAGTGAGATCCGTCACTCCCAGGGAATTATTCCCTGTGCATGGTGGGCCCTAAGTCATTCCTGCAGCTGCTGCCTGCAGGTCTTGCCAGCTGGCAGAGCAGATGCTGCAGGAACAACATTTCTTCAGATCAGCTTTTCAACTGATTTTACACCATATTTGTCATTATATATGCCAGAGAAATTAAATTATTGGGGTCTTGTATTAACCCCCTTCTAGTGCAACACAGTTAAAAAAAATATATGATTCAAGTACAATTTTTCAGGGACAAACTGCTCATCACACATCACAGTCTGTCCACTGGGCCTGTTCTTTAGGAACTGGCTGTGTTTAAACTTCCTTCCCTGCAAGCTGACTCCAGAAGTCCTTCTCCCTCTCTCTCCCTGCGTGAGTTACTGCTGAAAACCATGTTTAATATCAGTCCTTGCACTCCAGTTCCTCACCAGTTGCATGGTGGTGCTGCTGGCACCGAGTGCTTTGGAGGGAGATGGAACTTCAGGCAAGACTCCTGTTTGTGAGGGGGCCACAACGTGGTGGCAGGTCTGAGCTAGTCAGGAGCAGCTGCATCTCCGTGCCACGATCAGCTTGTTCTTCAGAAATTACTGCGCTGCTCTCTCTGCCTTTGTCTAGTTTTGGATATCACAGTTACACTTTCAATTGGTGCAGTAATTACTGAGCTGTGGTTGCAGAGAGTTATTAACCTGCACTATAATTAAGACTGCTCTGCTGTTGAGTGGGCTTGGGACTCACTCAGAGAGAGGGCCAAGACATGTGGCCAGCTACAGAGGCCAGGCTAGACAACCTGAGAGCTTTGCCAAAATCAGGTCACAAGCCATGGCAATCTAGCTTCTCACACACATTAGCACTTTAGCTCCCTTCATGTCTCTTTTTGTTATTGATGCAGGTCAGCACTGGAAAAAAATAAAAATATAAAAATTACTATTAAAGCAAACAAACAAACAAAAAGCATTCACAGCTTCTGGGGGTTACAGGGCTGCAGAGGAACCCCAGCCAGATCAAGCTTAGGGAACAGGTGAGCTGCACATCCAGCTCTCACAGTTAAAACCTGACTTCTGGAAGCACTGCAAGGATGGCAAGTTTTGATTTGGGAGCAAAAATCTGATTGTAGAACTCATGTCACCAAGTCAGAGTGGCACTGACCTCAGTGACTCTGGATCAGACCAGCCAAGATCATTGAGGCACCTCTACCTTTTGACATCTGAAAACAAACCTGAAAGCAAACCTGAAGCTTTGGGCTGCACAGTCCTGTAGACCAAAGTGATTTAAAGGCCATGAGACCACTGTTCTAAAACCTCAGTCAACTGTTTTCTCAACTCTTTCAGTAAGTAGGGTTTTCATGCTGGGGCAGAAATAGCTGGCCAGTTCTGATCTGGTTTTCCCATCCACACAGTCCCTCCCCTCAGAGCCTGGAACACAGATTCCATTTCACACCAGCAACTGGGCTAAGTAAGACTTTTTCCCATCGGAGAATACTAGCTGCATCAAACAATTGATGGAATAATTACCGAAGAGCTGTCAAGTATGGACTTAGAGAACAACTCAAAAACCAGACAAAAAATTATTACTCCTAAATGAATCAAAATATTAAAAAATAATAATAATAATAATTAAAATAAAGATCCTATGACTTGACATGAGCAGCACAATTAGGGGAAATACCCCCAGCAGGTGAGTCTTCCCCAGTCAATGTCCGACCTGGAAAGGAAACACGACACGATCACCAGCACTCACACCCTGGGGTGGTGGTGGGGGGTGAGCTGCACTCAGTGTCCCCTGTCAGGTTGCTCCTCCACGAGGCACTGTGTTAATTACAAAAAATAAAATAAAAAAGACAGCTGCACAACTGCATAGTGGTCATCTCTGAGCACCCCCTCGGAGCTCGCCTTGTTCCCACGGGCACGGGGACGGGCAGCGCTGGGCACGGGCTGGGAATCCCAGGGGCAGGACCTGCGGGGTCAAATGGTCACCGAGGCCACTGGGCAGTTAATGTTGGTGACAGTCAAGTGCTGGTTGTTGTCAGTGGTGCCCTTGGGGAAGTCGTCTGTCTTGCAGAGGATCTTGGAAATGATCTTGCGGAAGGTGTAGCGGAAGTCCCTGATCCGGTAGGCGTAGATGATGGGGTTGATGACAGAGTTGGCGTGGGAGAGGATGATGGCCATATACATCACCCACTCGGGCTTGGATTTGGAGAAATCCTCGTGGAAGTGCGTGATGCAGTTCAAGATGTGCAGGGGCAGCCAGCAGAAGGCAAAAAGTCCTACAATGATGGCCAGAGACTTGGCCGCGTGCACCTCCTTCTGCAGCGTGGTCCTGGAGTTGCCCATCAGTTCGATCTGGTGCAGCTGTTTGCAGGCCACCATGAATATCTTGATGTAGATCCCCAGCATGATGACCAGTGGCAGCAGCACGCAGCCAAAGAAGTTGAAGTACACCATGTAGCTCATCGTGACCACGTTCTCAAAGAGGCAGGAGATGAAGCAGCCGTGGTGCTCCGTCCCCGCGTCAGCCCCTGTCTCGTTGGTGGCGTTGGGACAACCACTCATGGCTTTATTCCAGCCCATAAGTGGAGTCAGTCCAATTCCAAAGGACAGGAGCCACAGCACGGCGATGAGTCCTCTTGCCCTCTTGCCGGTCACCAGGCTGTTATACCTGCAGCACCCAGAGCAGAACCAGGAGAGAGACATTAAATAAATGAGCACTGGTGACTTCCCTGCTCTCAAAGTCATCAGCACTTTGGCTAATGAGACAATAGCCCCACCCACACCTGCACAGGAGCCTCACCTCTGTGATCACCGGAGGGGGTAAAAAAATCTCACCTGTGCTCTCCACCTCCACAAAGTGATTTAAGGGGTTGACTCATTTACTATTCCTGAGAGGCACCAGGCACTGCCCCAGCCCACAAACAGCCTTCAATAGGAGGGAAAGGACTTGGAGTCTTAAAAAAGGCTTTATTATTACCCTAATGAGGCATGAGCCTAAACCACCAACTGCCAGGAGGGCACGAACAGGGGAAGGCTCCCTCTGTAAGTGATGTCCTCTCCTAAGCAGCCACTGCCCACATGCCAGGACATGCTGCTGGGCTACACCATCTGAGCTGTCCTCATCCAGCTGAGGCAATGCTGGTGCTCAAATCTCCACTGCAGTACCACATGTGTTGTGGAGAAGCTCTGCTGTGGCCCAGGGACAAGTTAATGCAGTGCTGAGGGGTGCAGCCATCCACTGCCCCACACCTTCCCTAACCCCACAGACTGGGTGTCCTCATGGCCCTCCAGCCCCCAGGATGCTCAGAGACACAGAGCTGGAGCCTAAAGCAGCAAAAGCCAAGCTGGTTTGGGTGCAACCAGAGCAGATGCCAACATCAAAGCATCAGTCAGATCACTCTTTGGAGATGGGAAGAAGCAGCGACTGCCAGAAAGACAACATGAGAAACCCATTCCTGTCCCCTGCACAGCCAGTCAGCGTCTGCTGGCTCACACACGTCCCCTCCTTCCCACACCCTTCTCTCAGTGCTTGTTTACTCTGGCTTGGCTACCCTGCTCCTCCTTCCCTAAGAACGTTTGTTCTGATTTTCTTCCGGCCCGTGAGGCAGGGGAGGGTTTTATTCCCACAGAACCACAGCTGTGCCTGTGAATCACAACTGCAGCCACCTCCTTGTGAGCCGAGCATCCCGCTCCCCCTGAACACACAAAGACAGGAGGGTAAAGGGGGGGCTCTGCCAGCACAGACCAGGAAGGCAAAGAGGGGCTGGGGGACCCTTGACTCCTTCTTCAGGCGCAAGCAGGGCTGGCTGGGAGGATGCAGGAGCCTCATTTAGGCACTGCTGAATTGTGAACACACTCCATGGGTAGATGTCTAAAGGGCAAGTCCAGCCACTGAGGGGCTTCTCCTGCACTTTTCTCTCATTATTACGAAGTTTCACTACTTCAGAAGATGAGAAGCTATCAGACAGGGCGTCAGCGAGGCCAAGGCTGTTGCTTTTGAAACCTCGTGTTAAGTTTTCAGAAACTGGAGCTAGTTCGGGGTTGTGGGGCCTGAAAACATTAAGACTTGATTTGGAGCAACACACAACAGAGGAACCCCATCATCCTGCCCCAGCAATGGGCAAGAGCTGTGAGACAGCTGAGCTGGGACTCACCTCTTGCCTAAGCACTAAAAATATGATCAGACAGTGAGGAACCAACAGATTTTCACACCTCTGAACACTCCAGCAAACCCGTCCTTCATTCTCTTCCAGCCTTAATATTATTATGTAAAAAACTACTAAAGTAAATTTGCTCACCTAAGTCTGCCCAACTAATGTATAACAAATATTGAATCACCTCTATGTTTCTGCCCAGAGGCATCAAATGCTGCTTTAATGTAAATAACAACTGAATATTTTAAAATGATTTATTGAGATTAAAGAACCTGGCAATGCATTAGTTCCTTTTGTGCCACCAGGCAAAGCCTCTTTACTGGCTTAATCGCCATGAAGGTGCTAATTACCTTCTTGTGACAGGAAGAACTGTGCCACTAGTGTCACAGGCACAGGAGCCTGGGCTGCAGCAGGTCAAGTACTTTAAAGAGAGTTCAGCTGCTTTTACAATACCCACTGGTGTCACTGTGGGCAGCTGGATTCTCCAGGCACTGAGCCTCTGCTCAGTAGGATGGTGAGGGTTTGGGGTTTTTTTCCCAAGAGGACTCGTTGCATTTCTACTGCTCTTGAGTGAGGCTGGAGACCAGCCCAGTCTCCCAGGAGGGCTTTGCTAAGCAGAGCTGGCACGGAGCAGGATGCAATGCCAGCCTGCAGCCAGCCCAGCCTCTGCTGGGCAGGAGTTTGGCTCCCTAAAGGCAGGAACTGAGTCATGTCCTGCACGTACCTGGCATGTGCCCACCAGCCCCTGCAGTCACCCCGGGGAGGTCACCCAAGCAGAGGCCCTGCTGCCCCTGAGCTCCATCAAGCGAGGAGTGAAAGCACCAGCCAAGGAGGAATTCAGCATTTGAGGTGATGGACCTGGGGCAGGAAACAGCAACAGCCTTGTCCCTGTGCCCCAGTCGGAGCAGGAGTTGCTGTGCTGCTCAAGGACTTTGGGCTGGTTCTCCTGCTGCCAAACCCCAGAGCAGGATCAGCCTCCAATGAGCAATTTCACAGCTTAAACTCCCAACTCACACAAGGCTCGTGCTGAGGCCACATTCCATGGGATGGGTGGGGAGACACGGGTGTGAGGGCTGTGCCAGGGATGCTGCAGTGGGTGCAGGTCCTCCCTGCACTCCCAGTGCCCAGAGCTGTGGAGGGAGCCCTGGGACTGGTGCTCCCCACTGCTCTCCCTGCCTCCCTCCCAGCCCTGCCCTTGTGCCCAGGCCTCTGGACACAGGGAGGTGAGCAGATGGAGTTGGCAGAACTTGCACCACGCAGGTGCTCTGATACGATCAGTGACATTTATATACTTCTATTTTCAGTGTGAAGGGAAATACACAGACACCTCCATTCAATCGGGGTGAGAGCAGCTCGGCTGCCAAGCATTGTGTCCTTGTCACCTCCTCGCAGCTGTACTTTGGATCTTGCTCTTTTTTTTTTTTCTTTTTTTCTTTTTTTGAGCTATAACAGCACGAAATAAGCTGTGCTCTGCTCCATGCACAGCCACGGAATGGAGATCACACACCAGCTGAAATCTGCTGGCAGGACGTTTCAAATGAATCATGAATTGCACCTTGGGGTGGGGAGAAAGAAAAAGCAAAAGCTGTGGAAGGAGTTGGCGGCGAGAGGGAGAGATGTGATCCGCGGTTACGGGATCAGCCCAGGAAGCAGGACATCTGTGTCTGTCCCAGCGCAGACAAATCACTTCCTCCCGCATCTGTCCCTATTGTCGCAGGGACACAGCAGCACTGCCGGCCTTCCGCCGGGATGGTGGCTGTCACCACCCCGCCAGCACCGGCCCAGGTGAGCACACAGGGCTCTGTGGAGGGGCAGGGGCAGCGCCCGGGGACAGGAGAGAACAGTCAGAACCCGGCTTCCCTTCACACTCAGCGCCGGTGATGCCCCTTGGGATGAGCCGGGGGTGTGGAGGGCGGTGTTCCCTCCCCCGGTGTACCCGTGTGGCCCAGACTGGCCCATACAGGTCCTGCAGCCTGCGATCCTGGACTGCCAAACACCTGCGGGTTCAAAAACCCTCTCAGTGAGTTATCCATAGCCAGGTGCTTATCCCTCTGTGGACGCTCCTTCCCGGGGTGGGGACACAGCGGCCCCCAGGTCCCACCTCAGCCCCGTTCGTGCCACAGACCCCTCGGCGCAGCCCGGCCCCCTCAGCCCTGCCACGGCCAGCACCGGGCCGGGGGGACAACCACAGGGTTTGCAGGACCGGGAATGAGGGAAGGAGGAACACGGGAGAGCCAAAGCACGCTGCAAACGGCACACGGCTGGGGAATGTGCAGGGTTAATTAGGGAAAACGCAGCTCAGGCTGCTGCGAGGTGAGGGGCGGCAGGAGGGGATTCACAGCCCTGCACTTGTTGAACGCTTGACAGAACCCCCCGAGGTGGGTGTGCGAGTGTCGTGCTTTTTTTCGCAGCAGCGCAGCCCCCGGGGATTTGCGTCCGCCACCTCAGTCTCTGCCTGTGGAAGCCGTCCCCGGGCAGTTCTGGTCCTGACAGGGTGAGAAAAGGTGACTGAAAACGCAGACACTGGGGGTGTGAGCAGGGCGGGCTGTGGGCTGGTGCTGGGGGGCTGCCAGAGGCACAGGGAGCCCCGGAGCACAGGAAGGAATGAGCTCAGCTGCCTGCACCATGCACGTGTGCAGGGAGCAATGTGTGATACTGGTGTGATACCAGTGCCATACTGGTCTGAACACACCAGTGCCCACACGGGTGTAAGAGCAGGGACACACACAGGGCCACACTCCCACTGATGTACTCCAGGTTATTTGTGGCTCCTGCCCAGGCCTGATGTCATCCATCGGATCAGGAGATAATCCGTTCTCTGGCATCTACAAATTCCCTGAGTTTGTCATCCTGGACTTGGGGGAGAGGACTGACACATCTGTAGGCACAGCTGGCGTCTCTGATTCCTGGCATCTTGTGGGTCAAATACAGTAACAGGAATCCCCAAACCCCCTGTGGAGTCACTGCCTGGTGTAGCCGAGGGCTGGGGCAGAACCCTGTTAAAAGACTCAGTTTTGTGCTCTGTGCTCATTGCTCTGACAAACAGCAAATTTGTAAAAATCCTGGCAGCAGCTCAATAATTAACAAAGCAAAAACTTGTAACTGCAAAATAGAACAGCTTCAGTCAAAAAGTTTTGGTTTCATATTTTTTTTTTACAGAGAGGTCAGAAGATCTTCTGGATAAAAATTCCGCCAGATTGCAAAAGCTGCTTTTTTTTTTTTTTTTAAATCTAAAAAGTAACTTGTATTTTTATAGATTGAGTTGGCCAAAACGGAAACAAGCTTCCCAACTTAAAGCTCTGGGTTCTGGCTCAGCCTAGAGAGGATGCCCTCATCCAACAGCCTGGAACTGAGGCTTTTGGCTGCTGCTCCCCAGCATCCCTGCTCCTCCCGGCATTCCTTCTGTCCCCTGACACCCCTGCTGTCCCCCAGCTTCTGCAGGAGCTGCATCAGGGCAGAGGTCTCAAGGACACCTCCTTTTCCTGTCAGGATTTTTGGTTTTTTGGTAGGGAAGTGACCTCTGAGGTGCAGGAAGAATATAAAGATCTGGGACATGCATTTTAAGGAAACCAGGCTGCTCCCAACTAAAAATAGCCGTGATTTCCCCTCTCCACTTCGTGGAGGGCACATGTTATTATTCCTGATGTTGTTGTTGTGCTCTGGCTGCATCCAAAGGCCGTGGCAGCCCCTGGCTGAGCACAACCCCCCACATTCTGCCCGAGCCCAGCGCGGGTGACACAAACTTCCCTAAAGCTGTGACAGCTCCGTTGCTCAAGTGAACACACCAGCCCTCCTGCCCTCGCTGAGTTTGTGACACTTTAAGTTCATAAATCACTTATCACCTTGGCCAGGCGCAGCATTCTGGTGGATGGGGAGGCAGAGCATCCCCTGCTCTGGATCCAGGATTGAGGAATCAGGGTGGGTGCCTCCCGTGCTGCCCGAGAGCAGGATCGGGGCTGCGTGAGCCACACACGAGCAGCGGGACACGCCCGGCAGTTCAGAGAAAGGGCACTGAGGGGATTAAAGGAAATGAGGCGAGGGCAGAAGGAGGAAGAGCAGCTGCAGTTCTGGGTGTTCTGATGGCACAGTAAGTGGCAGGTGAAGACCAAGAGGGTTTTCCCTCCTCCCCAGTGACTCCAGTCCTCCCACCTGCCATAAAAACCCACCGGTTTGCTTTGCTGAGGAAAAAGCTGGAAGGTGAAAGGCATTTGGGATCTCTTTGCTGGGGAATGCAGAGAGAACCCCTCCTCTGCAGCAGCAGGGTGCCATGAGGGCACACAGACCTCCAACATCAGCCAACCCACCTCTGGAAAGGATGGGAAAAGAGCAGAAACAACCCAAATTTAATGTGCTCCCATGAGGACAGCAGGAAGGAGCTGGATTGTTGCCTTCACCACATCAAATATAAGAGGGGCAGCAGCTCCTGTGGGAGATTGGCAGGAGCAGAGGCAGACCAGGGCAGCACCATTAACAGTCCTGATCCCATTAACAGATTGTGAATCCACACATGGATGCTCTGGCTCAGGGGGGCAGCAAGGTGCAGAAAGGGAGAGGACATGGCCATGGATACCCCGTTTCAGTTCATGGCAAAGCTTCCCTGGAACATCAGTCCTTCACTCCTGCTGGGGATAAAGTTGAAGATGGGAGAGAACTAAATCCAGGGAGGAAGGACAAACACCAGATCAGCTCAAATCACAGGGAACTGGGGATAATTTTCCCTCCACAGGTCCGAGCTGGGATATTTGCCAGGAAGCAGCAGCAGCAGTTCCACACTCACTGTCCTGCAGGAGTTACCAGCAGACAAGGGCACACACAGCATGAGGTTGTTCAGCATTTCACTCTCCTTTTGCTCTCTAAATATACAGATGCTCTTCTCCCTCCCTAATTCCTGACACATTTGTTCCAGGCATCCATCCGTACCTACAGTTATTAGCCATGCCAAGGGATTTTGGTTAATGCAAATAGAAGGAAACTGTTTTATTCCACCTACAAATCTTCTTTGGCTCGGAGCTTGGGACTGTGGAGTGAAATCCAGGCCCAGAGGAAGCCAGAGAGCAAAAGCCTCGTGTTGCTCCAGTGCCAAGTGCTCTGCAGGACGGATTTGCTGCTGCTGAGAGATGCCCCATTCCCTGGCTTGGATATTCTGCTTGGAGGAAGTGCAGTGGGGGAATGAGCTTTTTGGGGGGCCAGGTTGGCAGAGGAGAGAAGGGATGGTGCAGGGACAGGGATGGGCACACACAGGCACCAGCACTGCCAGGTTGGAAGTGCTGGAGTGCAGGAGGGTGCAGGAAGCAAGGCAGGGTCACACCATGTTTGAGGACAAGGAGCTGCATCCTGGTGTGATGGCCAAGGAGAAGGGATCTGGGGAAGGGCTCCGAGCTGCAGCTGCCCAGAGTGGGCAGCACGGGCCGGGGCTTCTCCACAAACAGTAAACTCATCAAAAACAAACAAACAAAACACGGGTTTCAAGGGACAGAAGGAATTCGTGGCTTCAGGTCAAATTCAGCAAATATTTTTAGCCAGAAAAGGGGAGGTTCTAAACCACCATTTTTAAATAATGTTTAAAAATTTTGTTCTCGATGAGGATTTGTCAGTTCCTTCCCCAGCGAGGGTGTCCCCGTCTCAAAGAGCAGCACAGCCACATTGGAAGGGTTAAACAACTCAACCCAAAATCTGCCAGGTTGGTCATGATCACTTTGTTTCACTGAAACCTCCAAACATTGTTGTTCCAGTTTGACTGAAACAATTTTCCTCTTCCCCGTGGGATTTTTTGGTTCAGCCACAGAACTGAAAAATCCATTATTAGCCTGGCTGTAATGCAAGTTCTGCTGCTCACCCCTGCCCAGCCTCTCAGCAGCCTCAAACAGCTCTGAGAGAGCATTAAATAATATGGCACAGACAGTTCTTAATGTCCCTGCTGAGGTTTCCATGGGGAGCTGGTGGTGCTCTGGATGTGACAGGGACACTTATCTGCCCTGCAACAACCACGTTATTTACTGTAATTGCTGGATAGGGGACAAATTATTTTCTTAAACATTTAATACTTTGTGGACTGGTATCACCCTCTGCAGTGGCCTCCAGTGTGAGTGTTTGAATGAGAAAAACTTCTCCTGAGGTCTCCATTTGTACAAACTGATGACCAGCTTTCCCTTCCCACAGCACAAACCTCCTTGCAGAATTGCCATGTGCATCTACCTGCAGCAGGTGGTGGGACAAGTTGCTCCCCCCTCACTGCCAGCAGTACCATGGAGCATTTCAGGAATAACAGCACTGATGAGGCAGCTCTAACCAAGCCTTGGTTGGAAAACCCTGGTGGAGGAGAGAAGTGCTTTGCCCGTGCAGTTTTATAACCTCCTCTATCCCCTTTTGATCTTGGCTATACGACTAAAAACAGCCTTTCAGTACCAGTCCCTAAATCTCCTCTTGCCCAAGCAGTAGCCTGTGCTCCTCACAGGGAGAACCCCCTTCCTTTGAAAGTAGTTTTACTTGCTGGTCCCCTCTGAGAGCAATGAAATGGGCCCCAATGCCAAGACCAAGTTTAATCCAAACTTCACACTTCAGACAGCCTGGGATGGGACTGCTTGGTCTCCATTTGTGTCCAGCTAGAAAGCACTCATAGGAATAAAGATGTCTGTGCAAATGGAATAAAAGATTTGGCGTGAGACAGGGTGAGAAAGATGTTGGGAAAGGATCCCGAAGCAAGGCAGAACTGCCCTGGGATGAACTGCCCTCATGGAGAGTCCAGCAAACCTGCTCGAGACCAGGACTGGGGAAAGAAAAAAGAGAGTGGAGGAAAATACTTGCCATTTTGTCAGTTGGCAAAACCACTTCCCTTCCAGCAAACCCATGAACAATCCCCTCAGAGCGTTCCTGATCTGCTGCTTCCCCCCAGATCCCGGTGGAGCACAAACCCCTCTCACAACATTCCATTTCCTCAGCTGCAGAAAGTGCTTGTGGTGCAAAGGCAGAGCTACGGCCGTGCCTGACAGCTTGTGGTACAGAAATAGAGTTACAGCCGAGGCTGACAGCTTGTGGCCAGGGGTATGACTAAACAAACTTCACAAACCCTGACCTGCCGCCACTCCCCAGCCTGAGAAAGCCCCAAACTAACGAAAGGGAGAGACACCAAAGCATTATCCGGAGCCAAGGTGGCTCTGGAAGCCCAGTCAGGTGGTGGGAAGGTCAGAGCCAGGGTCGGGGGTGCTGGAAACAACCTGCCCTGCTCTGTGCTCAGCTGCAGATCTGCCCCCGCTTACTCTACGTGCCCCGGAATTTCCACACGCCGGGCTCTGGTGACACACCCAGCCACGCGTTTCCACCAACAGTTCTCATCATCTGCCTGGCGACTAATTCGTATTTGCTCAGGGTATGGGAGGTCTCAGATGCAAAGTGCCAGAACAGGTGAAGGGGTGTGGGTTTTTTAAGCCATTTTAAGGTGAATCCATCGCTTGTGCAAGGGAGGTGCCAGAGATGAGCGGAATTCAGGAAAGCTGCAGCTAACAGAGTTCAGCCGAGGTCCCCCACACCACATCTGCCCTGCTCCCTCACAGCCTCTGCTCCTGACCAGTCTCTGGAGCCATTCTGGACTCCCCAGGGGGGTCCATCAATGTCATATTGTCAGGGAGGGACAAATGAGACACGAAGGAGACTGAGACTAACAAACTTGGGTCGCTTATAATGCAAAGCTGGGGTTTTGCTACACTTAAGCTTAAGGCAGATGCTGCACCAGCTCACTGGTGGACTGTTTGTAAGTTATATTCCATACAGTTTTCCCCATTATAATATAATTTCCCACGAATTAGAAGGAAACCAAATAATGTCTTTGATGCTGCACTTGGATGGAAGTCTGAACTGTAAAATTCTGAGATCTGACATGGGAATCTTTTATCCTTCCCTTTCACAGTAGGAAGTAGGAGAAAGAGTGGCTGATCTTATATTTAATTACCTGGGAGATGCCTGCACACCACAATAAAGGGCGCTGTATGAATACCTACATAGAGATTAGGTACAACTATCCCAAACACACCATTACAACACTCCATGGCCCCCCCCCAAGAAACCACTGACCCTCCCAAGAAAAACATCCTCAAGAAATTGAGCTTCCAGGTGCATTTTGAGGTAAGAGGCGGGATACTGATCCCATTCCTGTGGCTGCTGAGTGCAAAACCTCTGTTATTTTCATCATCACCTGTGAGCAGCAATATTCTTGAGACTAGAAGTTCCTGAACTCTAAAACAAGGAAGATCAGCCCCTGGGCTGTCAGGGAGTGGGGCTGCTGCATCCACTCCAGTCTCTTACCTCAGCGGGACCTTAATAGCCAGGTACCTGTCGATGGCCACGGCCAGCAAGCTGAAAATGGAGCTCTGTGTCAGCACCAGCACGAAGCAGGCGAAGAAGAGGCAGCTGTGAAAATCCACCTGGAATCCAATGCTGATAGTGATGGCAAGAGGGATGGCCAACAAGCCCACGGCGATATCAGCCACCGCCAGGGACACCAGGAAATAGTTGGTGGCGTTCTTCAAGGTGCTGTTGATGGCCACAGCCCAGCAGACGAGGACGTTGCCAGCGATGGACAGCACGGCGATGATCAGCTCCAGCACGATGTAGGTGGTTTTCATAGTGTCCATGGCGAGAGCCCGGGGCGAGGAGCAGGAGCTGCTCATGAAGGGAAGGGACTTTCCACCGGGCGCCCTCCCGCAGGTACCAACAAGCCACGAGGCAGCCAAACGCCCATCTCCGGGGCCGTGGGGGGCCGGAGGGGTGCGGCGAGCCCCGGGTCGCGGCCCCCCGCTGCCCGCACCGCCCGGCCCCCGCCCGGCATCCGCCCGCGGGGCTCCGCTCACCGCCCGCCC
>VYXB01009795.1:566426-679582 GCA_013397135.1 Pachyramphus minor | reverse complement strand
GGGACCCGCCGCGGGGCCATCCGGGACGGGACGGGCCCGGGGATGCTCCTCCCGGGGATGTTCCTCCCGGGGATGCTCCTCCCGGGGATGCTCCGCCGCTGCCGCCCGCTCCCCGCGGAAAAGCCGCTGCGGCTGCCGGCGGGGCTATTTCTGCACATGGGGCGAGCGGGGCGGGGAGTGCGCGGAGCGGAGCCATTGGCCGGGAACCCGCGGGACCAGCACGGCGCCCCCGCACCGCCCGGCCCCCGGGACAGCTCCTCCGCATCGCCCGGGCCCGGCTCCCGCACCCTCTGCCCCGGCTGCTGCGGCCGCTGGGGACCCCGCAGGAGCCACACCAAAAAAAAGTCCCGTTCCCCCTCCACCACCACCCGCAGCAGCGCTGTGACCCAAAGTGAGGGATTTCACAAAAATCCTGACAGCGCTCGGTCTGAGGACGGTTATCGCGCAACGGGACATTTCCTGATGTGAGAAATGGCAAAATACCATGGATTAGGAAATGCTGTTACTCACAGGGCTGCGGTGTTTGAGTTTTGGGCTAAGGAGCTTAGAAAAAAATTTAAACCTGATGCAATCACCAAAGAAAAAGGGTTGGCTGCACTGGTGGATCTTAGACCAATAGGGAATATGAAGATAAATATAATTGAATAACTGCTTACCTTTCCATCACAGGTTTCATGCTTTATATTGTGTTCACCATCAAAACACAGAGCAGAGGTTGAACTTCACACAGGTGCTGTAGCATCCAGCAGCACTGAAAAATTCAGGAGAGAAATTGGAAAAAAATCCAAACAATTAAAGAAAATAAACCTTCCTCTAGCAAACAGAGTAAAAGAAATTGCCATTAATTTTTTTTTTTTTTTTTAAACAAAGTTGGAAACTTCCCTGTGGAAGAGGATGCTTTCTGGAGATCCAAAGTTAAGGCAGAGCAAAAACACATGGGAAAAATAGAGTCAATATGATCCCTATGGATGAAGTGCAAATGGAAACACTCCCATTGACTAGCAATGCTTTGGGTCGGACAGACACAAAGGGGAACTCTTCATTTATGTTGAACAAAGTCATTTTCATGAAGTTGGACATCTCAGGAGCAGGGTGCTTAAGGCTGAGCAGGATGCTGAAGGAAAGTGTCTGGGGTATATTTAACTCGATGGGGACACACAGATCCTTCAGATGGAAGGATCAGCCCTTTGCCCTCCCACCAACACCTTTGCACTTTGGATCCCCAAGCACTCCACTGTCACAGAGAAGGACCAATTCTCATGATGGCACTAACAGGGAAGCTCTAATTCCTGTGATTCAAACCTTGGTGTCCACCTGGGACTGTGCTGAAAGGATTCTGAGCTCAAGGCTGCTGGCTCACAGTCCCTGTGCCAGGCTGCTCCATCAGCACTGGCTGGATCCTGAACTTGCCCACACCAGTTTGGTTTATTTATTATTTTGGGATGAGTGTAGCTTCCCCCATGCAGAGCTGGTTATAATCACTTAAATGAGGGCAAACTATCATGGAAAAGCACTTTTTCCCCCAAAGCAACGGATTTACATTGGGGTTTTTACACACGTTGTTTTTCTAGTGCTGAAACATGTGCCAACATCCAGGTTCTGCTGCTTTACAGCACCTCAGGAAGACCAGAATAAACTTTCTGCAGTGGATATACCTTATTAGAAAAAGATCTGCTTTTGTGATCATGGAAGAACTTTTTACAGGCTGAGCCAAGGGAAATTGTGGTTTATCAAGTCAGACATGGACAGAGAAACCATTATTTCAGGTTCTGATGAATAGGTTGTTTGGGCAAGGTCTCTGTGAGACAGGTAGTGAGGCACTGTGAATATGGTGGATTTTGCATTACAAGGAGATTCATGGCTCTCCAAAGCAGCAAAGCCTTTGCCAAGGTCCAGTGGTTTATTCTGGCAGTGCAACCACTGCAACTGAACTTACTCCCAATACAACTTCTGCAACTGGAGCCAAGGACAAGCTTGTTGTACCAAACGTGGTTAAATCCTGCTGGCAGTAAGAGCAGGATGAGCCCATTTCCAGACAGAGACACCAATCCTGCCCTCCAGCTGCGCTCTCGGAGCCCTCTTTTAAAACACAGGGCATCACACACCACTACAATGAACGTGCTGGCCTTGTGAAATAATCACCTGAGCGTGCCCTGTGAAACCCTGCAGCTCTTGGGGCTCAGAGGATGATGAATCCACGGGTGGGAGGGTGCACATTTATGTTCTGGAGTCTGTAAAGGAGCAAGGAATTCACACGACTATCGAGGTGAATAGAGCCCAGAGCCTGCAGCCTGTGGAATCCACTCAAGACCTGGGGCGCAGTAATAACCCGGCAGCAGGTCACTGGAGCACCGCTGGACGCTCAGATGTCAGACACAGATGAATCACCATTACTATTATTTTCCTGGATTCCATTTTACTCCGGGGATTTGCCTCTCAACACTCACGTAGGAAGCAGCACCAGCCCTGATCTGCTGCTTTCAAGTGCAAGGGGCTGATCTGGCTCTTTTGTTCCGAGGGAAACCGATTTAAACAGATCCCACGTTATGAATGGCGGTGCGGTGGGAGACAGGAGCGGCCCCCTGGGGTGGCCACAGCCCGTGTCTCCGTGGCTTGGCAGGAGCCCACCAGCCTCGTACGTGCCGTTCCTTCTGTCGCTGCCGTCCCCGGGGAGCGGAGCTGCCGCCTCGGAGGCCGAGCTCTTCCTGCAGCCCCTGTGATCTCTCCTGAGCGAGGCCTCTGCGCAGCCTCGGCCTCGCCGAGGACTTCCCGAGCAGCCTCTGCCTTGACACCTCCAGTGCTCTTGGCCCAGCCACAAAGAGCTGGAGAGGAGCCTCCACTAACACACATCTCTCCACACACACCCAACAAGGGGCCCAGACAGCTGCAGGGGCACGGCTACAAAAACAAAGGAAAGCTCCTGAGTCAGTGACAGCCGAGATGTTCTTGCTGGCCCTGCACCCAGATTTGCCATCTCAGGCACTTCTGAGACAACAGCAACCTCAACAGCTTTTGTTCCTCTCTAAGCCCACAAAGTACAAGCACTGAAGTGGGAATCTCTGCTGCAAAGGCACACAGACATATCCTGGATATCAAAAATAGGGGGTGGGGAAAAGTGGATGCCAGGCAAAAAGTTCATCTTCCTGCTGCTACAAGGACATCCCTCATATTGGCTTTGGCAGCCCTGGGAGTGCTGCAGCAGTGAGCAGAGCTGGCTCTTGGGTGGTGGAAGGCATTAGCCCAGCACTTGGTGGCTTTGCAAGCAAAGCGTCTGCCAACCATCCCTTCCCAGGAAGGGGCAGCTCCATCCCAAAACTGCCCATGAGAGGGGACACTGGGAAATCAGGAGGAGAGACAGAGGCCATTCCCAGGGCTTCCTGAGCAAGCCCTGGTGTGGAGCACGGGCTGTGGCACAGTCCCATGACATGGTGTGTGCCCTTCTACACTCAGGGGGCTTGGAGGGTCTTTCTCTCTCTCCAGACCTTGCCAGCACACCCTGAAAAAGCCTCCCCAGGAGACACTTGCAGGGACCCAGGGACTGCTTGTCCCCTCTGCAAGGAGTGTGGGCTGAGGGAAGGACCAGTGACAGAGGTGACAGTGGGGATTTGCAAGGTGGATGTGAGGAGCTGGACTAAGACCAGCCCCGAGTGCCAGGAACAGGCCTCAGCCCCAATGTGTGTGGGGAGCTGCCGGCCTGGCAGAGCTGGCACAGCCTCGTGAGCCACATCCCCATTCCCACTCAAGCCTTCACTAGTACTCTTGAGCTGTTCTGCAGGGCAAGACACAGCCTGTCCTGAACCTGACTCCATGAAAGGATTCCCAAGGCACAAGACAACCTCTGAACCACGGAGCAGGTACAAAAACCCTCTTCAAAGTGGTGCTGCCTGTGACGGGCTGAGCTGCACACGCTCTGCCCAAGGGAGGCCAAGGGGAACCAATTTTTTTTGCTAACCTGGTTATTCAAAGGCAGTGACACAAATACTCACCTCTGCATGTGTGTTGCCCCCGTGGCTGTGCTGAGCATTAGCACGTCAAAGGCTCCAGATGAGCTCTGAATTAAAAGATGAATGGCCAAATGTGAGGTTTGTAGCTCTGTGGCTGTAGGAGTTCTGCTGGAGGAGGAGGCTGTGAAAGGAAAGTAGAGAGTGAAATTCCAGGGAAAGCTGTTTCCATACTGGAGATTTCAGTCTGTTCTGCAAAACCCTTGGAAAACAAAACAGAAAAACTACAGTAAGATTGTAAACTGCAGATGACCAAACTTGGATTTTCCATATCCCCAGGGTCATTGCCAGATAATAAGTATATATTATCCTGGAATCTTAAACTGGTGTTTAAATTATCTGCAAGAACTCATCTTGTAACAATGCAGGTGTGTGAATTCTTTATAAATTGTTTCACTAGAAAACAAAAAAGTCACCACAAGCTTGGAAAAAAAACCCCTGAACCCACAAACAAGGGTGGAATTAAAAAGGAAGGATTTTGGCTGAGGGGAGGGCAGGGTATGAGAACATAATTTTGAAGAGATTTTTCATTTACCTCTGTGTTTGATTTTATGTACTAACCAGCTTCTGTGATGAAAAGCCAAGTCCCTCTTCCAGCAGGATTCATAAAGGAAAGCTGCTGCTCCAGCCCCACAGAGCTGAGCCCTGGTTGCAAAGTCTCCCAGTAAGTCCTGGGCCCAGCGTCTCCTTCATGTTGGTGAAACTGGTACAGCCAATTTCCCCCGAGAAATCAATAGCAAGTGTTGTGTTTCCAGGTCAACATCAGCAGGGGAAAGCCCCGGTGGAACTGGACTGGCAGCGATGCCCTTTGCAATTCAAACAACCTGCGATCTCTTCAGCACTTGGTTCGCAGCTGAGCTGCTTCCTGGGCAGAGCCTTCAGACGAGCTCATGCCCTCAGAAAGCCAACCTGCTAAGTGCCCTCTCCACTCCCAATCACCATCACTTCACAGCAACACCCAATCAACACTTCACAGCAACGAGAAGTGATTCTGCTCCCTGCCAAAGCCGACAGCAGGGAAATGTGCTCTTGCCTGAGCCTTTAAAGCCATTCTGCTTTATGCAAAGATGTGACATTTGGAGCCCCAAATGACTGCAATGACAGGACTTGGACTGCTGCAACACAACTTCTCTGAATATAGAATTATGCTCAAATTCGAGAGAAAAAGTAAGTTTTAATTCAAATACTTCAGCCTGCTTTCTCTGTGCAAGATGAGATCACGATTTATAAATATCTGTTATTACTATTACTGTGATTATCTGCAGCTGTCCGAGGACAGCCACAGCGTGGAGAGGAACCTGTGGTGTCCTAGGTCCCAGTTAGAGCTCTGAAAACCACCCCTGGCCTCCAACAGCCAGGCTCCTTTCACAGGCAGGGCCATGCAGGTCACTCAGGGGTTAAAGAGCAGCTTAGCTGTGGTGAAGGGAAACTGCAGAATACACACAAAAAATTCAAATCAGCCAATGCAGAGGCAGGACCAGCCTTCCTGTCCACAGGCAGCTGCCAGCAAATACTGAATTTGCACTCAAAACCTGTTTGAACCCAAATATCATTATTACACAGCCCCTATTGTATTGCTGCAGCACAGAAATGAGATTTTTGTGTTGTCCAGGCTCCATAACTACTGGCAAAAATAAACCTAGTGCTGTTAAAGCCCAAGAACTTGGTTCATGTGGTTTCCATCCTTGCAAGACTCTGTCAGAAACCCTCCTATCTCAGTCCTTTTGAAAGCAATGTTTAATCACAGCCGAAGGGAAGAACCTGCCCTGCACTATCCCATGGCATATTAATTATTGTTAATATTACTAATCCCTCTGCAAGCTTCAGACAAAACTCTCCCTTCCCAGAATGGCTCTCCAGGGCCCTGGCAGTGCAATTGCTCTCCAGGGCTGAACTGTGCAGAGATTATTTTTAATACTTTGCTATTCAGACCTGAGTTGCCTGGACTGGAACACTTGAGCAAGAGGCCACACTCATGGCTTTCCCTCTAACTGCCCTGGCTGTAGTTTTAATTTGGGCAAGGAAAATAAAAGGTGTTTTGTAACTGAAAAAAACAGAGTCATGGTTGCAGCCTCACTTCCCAGGAGCTTGATCTTGTTGGGAGAAATGTTGGGAATGTCATGACAAATCCCTCACCTGGAGGAGTTCCTTCACCTCCCTGATTAGGGCAGGACAGTGGGTCACTGTGAGAGAAAGGATGGGCTGACTGAGAAGACAAAAGTTACAGGACATCAAGGTGGAACAAGGGTTTGAACTGCTATACATTCTTTTCTTTTAAGCCAAGAGAAGTGGTAACATGGAGCTTTGCACAGAAGGTGTACAGCTGTCTGTGTGGAGCAGCTCAGGAAAAGCACTGGCTCCCACGTTAATTCCCTTAATCCTGTTACTTTAACCAGCTTAAACTCTTGCTGTGTGGGCAAGGATGAAGCCTCAGTTATTGCTGTGTACTTAAGAAAGGACAGCAGTTCACTTTCTGGATATATGAATAATGTTTACCCACACTGGCATTTTACAGCTTCATTTTCTCCCTGCTCTGCTCAATAAACCCAGTGATTGCCCCCATCACCTGTCATCTTGCCTGGGTGACATTTACTCCAGGGTCCTGCTACCCAGAGCTTGTGTCTGTAGTTTTCCAGTACTGAATTCTGAAATACTCTACCTGTGAGACTTCAGCCACCTGGTTCTGACCTTTGCAGCCCATCACATTTCCATCTGGAAGAATCTTTATTCTACTTATGCTGCTTATGCTTCTCTATCATCTCTTATGGCTTCTCTCTTTCACCAGTCAGGAAGGGAATCATTCTTTCCATGCCAATCCATGTTCTCTAAGCATCAGGAGTCACTTGGCACTAAAAACAGGCTGAGCCACAAAGGAGCCCTGAATCTTGTCATCTCACCCCATCTAAAACCACCCACAAATCATCCCTGGAAAACACTGGCCTCAGATTTCATTTTCAGTCTCTTACTGAACCACTTGCAAACATATCCATGGATATGTGCACAGAGAACCCAGCTTTCCCCAACAAATAAATCAAAGCATCAGGAGTGTATTCTGAAGAGAGTTGAGGCAGCAAAGGCTGTCTCAACATCATTTAATTCCCAGCACTAAAAATCCAGGGCTGAAACTCGATACTTGGGTGGTGAAAGGCAAAGGAGTTTGGATTATGCAAACGAGGACTTTTTCCCATAAGGTTTCACCTCCACAGCTGGACACAAAGACACCTGAGAGGCTTGAAGAGATTCAAATGACCACTGCTTTTATCAGCTTGTTTGCTTTGCTGACTCATTGATTTATTTGATTGCTCTGGTATTGCCCCCACCTTCCTCAGATAAAAGCAGCCTCTGTGAAAGTGTTCTGGAATTTGATCTCAGCACCTTTGAAAGCTCTGTACAAAGACTGGATGGTGGCTGGAGCACAGCCCTCCATGAAATCCTTGGCATGAAATCCCGTGAGATTTCAGTCTCTTGGGCCTGCAGGAGCACAGGGATCCCTTTCTGTGCTCACCCTCTGCACCCTGTGTAATGTCCTGCTGCTGCTGCTAACAGGAGGCTTGAGCTCTGTGAGCTGTAACTCCTCTGCCTCTTCACTTACTGGTGACTCATTTTTACACTTACTCGAGTCACAAGTCCTTCCTTCCACTTTCTGACTACTCTTTCCTAATCCTCTAGTCCTTTAAGAGCCCCTAGTGCTGAGACACACAGGGTCTCTTCTGTGCCCTTTCCTTCCTTTGCATTTGGATGATTTCCTACTCTCTTCAGCACTACACATTGCAGAAACTGAGATCTCTTGCACTCCTTTATCCCCAAAACAATCTACTAAAAGCCATCCACATGCATCTAAATTAAAAAAATGAAACATGATGGATTTACGAAAAGAAGATTCTGAGCAAAATTTTCTTTGCTACCAGTGCAGGAGAATCAGTGAACCACAGATATCTTAAAAACTCTCCTGGGAGTCCTGCTTCCCAGCAGACTGAGGAAGAATCTGTTTTCATAGACTCAGAGAATTCTAGAATGGTTTGGGTTGGAAGGGACCTTAAAGATCATTGAGTTCCAACCCCATGCCCTGTGCAGGGACACCTTCCACTACAGCAGGTTGCTCAGGGCCCTATTCAAACTGACCTCAACACTTCCAAGGATGGGAAATATCTCGGATTTTGTGTTGCATGTAGATAACTGAAACATTACAGTGAACATCAGAAACAGGAAAAGATTTATTAGAAATATTACACAGATTTTTGCATCATACATTTTAATAATGTTAATATTTAAATATTAGCATGTCCAAATCTGGCAATGCCTAGTATGTACATTCTAATGTGCTCTTTGTATAAATTAGGTTACGATGTAACATCTGTACCCAATAGGGAAAGCTAAAACTGTCAGAGGTGATTATCCCATATGGCAAACTCAAGCCTGGACCAACAGTCAATAAAAACATTGTGTCCAGCACTGCCCAGAGGGACTTGGCACACGTGCAAGTCAAAAATGGAGAGACCATCAGCCGAGAAAAACACGTGAATTGCAGTTCAGTGAGAAGCTGTTTCTACACCGCATCGGTGAGTGAGTGTAGATGGCACTGGGGTTGGTACAAACCAACAGCTGAGCATAGTACAAGTTATTGCTGGGTTTAAAAATGCCTTAATGCTCCATGCCCTGAGTCTTTATAGGCAATAGCCCTCTTCTGACAGGAAAATGCATAATCTCATCCCATACAGACCCTGCCTGTGATCAGATGCACAAGGCTCAGCTTTGCCAAGCGCTGGCCCTGTCAGATCCTTCCCGCGGGAATACCCAGTACCCCCAGCACAGCAGGATGAGGGAGGTATGAACAAACCAACAAGCCCAGGCTCATGAGGTCATTGTCAAGGAAGGGGGAAAGTCAGGGAGGCAAAAAGGTAGATTTTGAAGAGTTGCAGGTCAGGAATCAAACAAGGAAGAACCAACCGTTCTGCCCGCGTGCACTCGGTCACGCCAGAAAGCTCGCACGTAACCCAACACACAAAACAAGATAAATCACAGAGAAAACCTGTAAAAACAAACTTCAGATCACAAAAAGAAAACTGACAAAACTCAAAGGGGACGTGCACAAGCCAAAAATCCCTCTGCCCTGCTGCAGCACAGGAAGAACTGGGAAATCTTTGTCCCCTTTGCATTTCCGTGACTGTCACAGGCACAGGAAGGGGAACCCAGCAAAGGCAGTTGTGCTGTCTCCCTTCCTTATCTTCTGAGATCCACCCCAGGCTGCACTCTGAGGAGAAACATTCCTCAAGCTGACAATCCATATGGACTCCCTGATGTCCTTTGCTGACCACAAAGGCCCAGGTGTGCCCATCCCACATTCCCTGCTCCTCACATGCTGGACTCTCACTCTACTCAGTCTCCCCATGTACGTTCTGAAACAGCTCTTCAGCCTTCCTAGAAAACTTTCTCAGAGGGCTGACCCTGGGCTGGCTCCTCCACACCTCTGTACCTTCCCAAGTCATGAAGCAATCTGCACCTTCTATGTCTCACCCGAAATTCCAGGAGCCACTTTAATCTCCTTTCCTCTCCAAAGGCTACACTACAACAGTCACACGCTGCAATATCCCTCCTTGGAATGCCACTGAAATCCCCATCCTAACCATCCTTCTCACGTGCTCATCCAAAATCAGCTGTTTGGTTTCCTGCAGTCCCACAGACTTGCCAAGCACACACCCAGGCACGTGCAGGTGCCCAGGAGTGAGGGTGTATTCAGGGTGACATGGGAAGAGATTCCATCTGCCTGCACCAGGGAAAGATCCATTACTCCTAAGAGGCAAAGACAGAAAGGATTTAGGCAGTTCAGGCAAACTTACTGCTCTGACAGTACCTGTGCTGCTAAACACCATCCACGTCATTCCATCACAAGTTCCACTCCAGGACATCTTCAGAGGATTCCCAAAACTTCTATAAAGACTCTCCATATCTTACCTTGACTAAATCCCCTAGAATTTAAAGGCAGCTTGAACTTTAACTTTGCATTTCAAACTTGAGATGCCCTCCAAAGGCCTGTAGATTGTGAAAATCAGGTTGGTTTTCAGCACCTTATGTAGGGCAAGTTTAAATTCATATTGAAATTTTAAGGCAGCATGAAAAAACAACAGTAATCTGTGAAAACACAGGTCTGGAAATGTAATTTTGAGAAGTTGAAAGGGAAGAAAAATACACAATATTGTAACAGAAAAATGATCTGGAAAATCACCTCTCAATCTCAAAGTATCTGCTTTTCAAAATGAGATGTTTTTCAGGTTTGAGGACTGAGCAGCAACGTTGAGCAAAAGGTGAAACTGAGTATCTTTTTCCCTGTTACAGCTCTGTGCTCTAACTCCTGGATAAGTAAAAAGTCTTAAGAATACACCACTAGAGTTGGGTAGAATTAATGTTTGGTCTATGCTCCAGGTGGGGGTGGGGGGCATGGGAGAACAAACTGCAAAGAGACAACAGAAACTTTGCACAAATCATTGGGGGGAAAAAAGGAGCTGTCAGATCCCACAGAATGGTCTGGAAGGTTGGAATGAGCCTTGGAGACACAGCTCAGTGTCAGGACAGCGCTTGGAGCAAATGATGCGGACACAGGGATAACACACATTCTGTGTGCACTGAGTCACACGGGACACACTCCCAGTGGCCACTGGATTAAGATTATTCTTCTTTTTACATCAAGTGGAGCCCTCTGACTTCCAAATGTTTACCAGAGGCTGAGAATTAAAACAGTTTTTCTCATCCCTGCAAGTGCCTGATCCAAAGCCCATTGAGGAATACGGAATTTTCTGTGCTGACTTCACTACTGCTCTGAACCACAGCCCGTTGGAGACACTTGGGATCCCTGCCAAGGGACATCTCCAGGGAAAAGAGCTGCTGCACCCCCGAGGCAGTGGAGCTCTGCAGTGTGACTGCCTGGCTCAGTGAACTCTGGCAGCAGAGCTCTCCTCTTCCACCTTATCCCGTAAGAGGAGACCTGCATCTGAGAACACGGAGAGCAGCTCATCCCAGGTTCTCTAGGGATGGCAGAATGTGTGCTGAGAAATCCTGGAGAGTTAATTCCATTTGGAAAGCACTCTCTTGCAGAGATCTAACTCTGGCCAGCATTCACAACTGCTTTCTCACAGTAGAGGATGACACCAAGCGTGCAAGGGCCCTGTGAGTGCGTGTCCTCTTCTATCACACAGGCTCTCAAAAGACTGGAATCAGACTTTCCCACAGAATAAATGTCAGACCAAAACTAAGAGCAAGTGATGCTTTTCTCCTTCTGCAGAACAGGCACACATGTCCTTTCTGTTCAATACACGCACTGGCCTTGGGCTCTCTCATCTATCCCCAAATCCAGCATTTTGCTGAGAAAACCAAAGTCTGAACTAGGTTGTTTACTAATTAAATGGTATTAAAAAATAAAATCAAACAAAGCAGCACTGTAGGGAAACCAGAGGTTGAGAACAGCGACCTGCAAAGCCCCAGAAACCCCAAAACCTGAAGTTTCTTCTGTGAAACCTCGTTTCTATTTCATGAGCCTTTTTTCAGGAGTTAGGAGCAGTGAGTGCCAGTACTTTTTTGTAAGAGAGAAACAATCCCTAGCTCCCTAAGACTAATGCTAACAAAGCATCAGGTCTGGTCACAGGGTTAAACACAGTAACTAAACACCAACTTCTTCCTACCAGCATAACCTGGAGCATCCAGGCAGCCTTCAACCAGGTCCTGCACATGGATGCTCTCCCAGACCTGCTCCAGGAACAAATCAAGCAGCCTGTTTGATCCTTGGAGACAAACAGAAAAAATTAACTTCACAAAGTGAAATAAGAGAAACAGTATAATGGAAATGAACAGCATCTTTCAGACATTTTGCTAACAGTATTACTGAGTTGGAAAGCTGCTCGCCGGTGCCTCGTGTCCATGACACACAGACGGGTTCCAGTTACATTCTTCCTAATTTGTGGAGTGAAGTTGCAACTTCTACTGGTACTAATATATCACTGTGTTCATTTACAGGGTAACATCACTTTCAGGCATGTAACAGTGCCCTGTGGACTGTATTTTATTGGACAGGGCACAGGCTGTCTCTAGATTCATGACTCTATGCAGCAATTACGTATCTGTGCTGACTAGACAGGAGCAACACAGAAAAAAAAAGAAGCTACTCCACTCAATCCACAAAAAATATGAACTACTGAGATGTCACTGTATTGCTCAGTCATCACCTGATTACTGGCACCTTCCAGGCTAAAGCTATTAAATTGCATTTGCAACATTCCTGTGATAACTGTGCCTGCACAGTCAGCTGGGAAACCAAGCTCTGGCTTCCCAGAGCAATCAAGTAATGAAGTTGTAGTAGAACATCTATTTTTCCTCAAAGAGATTACTTCTGTTTGAGATGAAGTCCCTGCACCTAACAGGATCTTTTAGAGTTCTTCCACTAACTGGTGATGGAACAGGGGGTCACAAATGGTCCTGTTATTGTCCTGCTCATTACTCTACTAGTGCAGTTATTGGGTGAGGTGTGTGAGTAACTCAGGCTAAGGTTCTACACACTTAGTGCATCTGTCATGGTGTTCTAGAAGATACATGGAGGCAAGAAAACAACATGTATTTGGGATGAGTTAAGCATGTTTTGGCAAGAAGAGCATTTTTGTGAGCTTTTGTCTTAATATTAATCTCCCAGCCTCCCTTGAGTGCCACACAGTCCACATGGACTCAGAACTTCATTTTGTAGCAGGTCTCCTGCCAAGGCAAACATTGTTAGCCCAAGGGAATCTCCAGAAATATCCCAGGTGTGCTCGGAAATGCTTTGTGACTTCCACGTGGGGATAAAATTACAGATGGATTTGGCTTGTAAAGACGGACAACAGATATTTATTTGGTTGCAGTCCCAGACGTAATCGAAGTTACGGAAGAGCTTTCTTTCCAACTAAGAGCTTCGGTTGGTTGTGGAAGAGGAGCAAGCGGGTTTTTAAAGTGATCGAGTGCATCTGTAGCATTCTTTGTTCTCTTCCCCACTTCTGTCCAGCTCTTGCTCTGCACCTCAGGTCTCAAAGTACTTGTAAATCTGGGCGACGTACTGCATCACGCTCTGCCAGTCCGGCCGGTCCGTGTACATCATCTCACTGAGCTCCTGCACAGGACACACAGAGCAGAGCTCAGACAAGCACCACAGGGTCCCCTGAGGAGCTGAGCCCACTGAACACTTCTGCTTCCACCCCAGAGCTCTGTAAAGCCACACATCTGCTGGGCTGGCCAAGGGCAATTCCAAAACTTGTTAACAAACAGGTTAAACAGCCCCATACAGCCCACAGTCTGAAAAGATTTCTTCCACCTGCAAACACCAATTCTCTATATAACTTTACTCACAACTTCACTTATAATTTCATTTAAGTTGCTGCCTCTCTGCATGCCTTTGCTTTTGTATTTAGCTCATGAACCCCATAATATTTTTCCCATCATAATAAACTTATATCACCTTTGTTGTATTGTTGATTTGAGAAAAGGCTTTTTGAACAGTTTAAAAAAGCAAATTATCTTTCTGTTTCTTCAAACACAAAACCAAAAGGAAACACAATGCTCTAACAGGCAAGTCTGCCCATGAAAATATGAATAATCTGGAGTTGGCTTCCTAGAGGAGGACATAATCAATACCCTCTTCTCAATATTAGATGACCTTCATAAGTTCCTTCAAATTATATTAATTTTGTGACTCTTGAAGTTCCTTCTGGAAGTTTTCCTAACTCTCTGAGGTTTCAGATGATGGTACAAGCCTTCCCCACCACTATGTGAACCCTTTCAGTGCAGGGTCACACACTGGCCACATGGCAACAAAGGCACTGGAACAGTGTAAGAAGCAAATCCTCCCTTGCTAAAAGAAGGTCACTCACCAGACTGGGTTTGATGCCCACACTTTCAGCAGCTTGAAATGCTAACAGCAGATTTCTCTTCTGTAAAAATAAAAGTTCAAAAAGATTAATACCAGGCTATGATTCCTGAACCCTTCCTTGCATCTGGGTAATCAGTAACTTTAACTGAGCAGGTGTATGTGAAAACTGCAAACCCCTGGATTCCACAGTTGCACACAGACATTTTTGGATTAGTAAGGTACACTCACAAGTTCTTTGCCTTTGAATAGCTCATCTACTTTTGCCCAAGCTACAGCCTTTTGTTTTTGACAAACAGGTTCCTGTGAAACTGATTGTAACTTGGGAAGAAAACCCACTGAACTTCTGTCTGTATTAGGAGTGACAGGTTTCTGCAGAGGTGCTAACTAGTGTAAGGCATTCTTCTATATAGTATAATTCTTGTTGTAATAGGTGCTAACTCTCTGAGGCAAATCCAGATTCCTCCCCTTTGTGAGGATCCAGACTAGTGATCCAGCATGTGAAACATGTGCTGCTACCTCGGGAGTCCAGGAATGCTTTAGCCTTCCAAAAGGGATGCTGCCCACAGCACTCGCTGGATTCAGCCAACCTGTCACTGACTCTTTATCCAGTAGTCCCTGCATTTCCCTCTGGGAACTCACTGCTGGTTTCCTTCCCCTTTTCATCCATTCCATTCACTGTGAATTCTGCAAATGCTGTAGGAGCAGGTACAACACAACTTACCTTGTCCTGGCTGTTGAGCTCCTGGTAAGGAATATGTGCAGGCAAATAGGTGTGCAGGAGAGCACAGAAGGCCAGCCCGTCACTCCAGCTGCTGCTGAAGTTGGTAATATCAATATTCTGTAAGATAAAACATGAACCATCCCTGAACAGTGCTACACAACACACAAAAAAACCTCCAAACCATAGTTTTTATGCAGTCATGGAACAAAAACTCCAGAGCTGAGCTAGGAAAATCTGTAGTGACACTCCCACCACTGCCAGCTCCAAAAGGAGGGAGCCGAAAAAGAAACATTTGGCAAGAAATAGTCTTAGTACAGTTGTGAGTTTAAATGGTAAAAAACAATCTTCCTTCCCCTTGTTGATGGGACAGTGGGACTGTTCTTTGCTGGGCACATAACTCACTACAAGGGTGCCCAGAGGAAGCCCAGTTTCCCTGCTCATGACAGCTGAAGTCCACAATGTGGACTCCAGTGATTACAGAAACAGAAATTGGTATTTTCAAGTCAGCCCATCTGGAAAGAACCCCTTTAAAACACAAAGACTTCAGGGGGTACAGAGAGCACTCGGGGTTCTTCACAGGGCCTCTCTCAGGAGGCACAGCTGTATTTAAAACAGGCTGGTGGCCCAGTTCTGCTCCTGTGAACAAGGTGACCTTTCCAATGCTCCTGTGGGCACTGACTGGCCATACCAGCACACCAAGGAATTCTCAGGGCTAAGTTTTGCTGCTGTAGCAGCAGCTGTGGTTCCAGATACCAGCTAAAAACAAAACAGCAAACTAAGTGATGCAACTGCTGGAGTGGGGAGGTTCCAGGACACAACGGAATCGTCTCATCTCTCACACCAGGGCAGGTGTGGAGTCACCAGCCACATCATCCTGTGTGCTCAACCTCAGTTCAGGCAACCTGCCACTTCACTTTTCTTTAGCTACTTTGTGGTTTCTCTCAAGATTCCCCCAAAGGCAAGGCTTTTACTGCACCTCTCATACAACAGCTAATGCAGACACACGAAAACCCAGACAGGAATTATTTTAGCATGTGCTCTTTGCTTATGATGATTAGTTGTCCAACCTGGACTTTGTCCAGTCAGACAGGATTTCAAATTAGTAATGAATGTCCATAACCAAACATGACTCAAATTGAAGCAGTACAGAGTATTTCAGGGCGGAATATCTGGCTGTAATAAATCTACAAACCTAATGGGCTCAGAAAGCAGCCATGTTGTGCTGGGCCCTACTAACATCTGTTAGTGGAGATAAAAGAAAAATGAAGCACTGGCTGAACATCACCCTAAGAAAAAATGGTTTTGCTCTGAAAGCTGCCTGGGCTTTGCCTGTTCCATAAAGTTGCACCATGGAAGCCCAACTTTGTGTATTGGAATTGGTAGGAGGTGGATTACTCTGCTTTCTTGAAGCTCCTTTCTATTTATCAATCTGCAGTTAGCAGGAAAGGACTCACTGCCAAGTTACAGAAGTGTTTTTACTGAGGCCAGTGTGTTTATCAGCAAATAGCCTATCATCAAATGCCAATATTCTCATTTTATATTGTATGATAGAAATGGAAAATGGAGGTTGTTCCTCCCCTCTGCCAAAGGCCATGGAAACAGGAACAAATAAAACCTTAGTTGAGCAACAGGACTAGACAAAAAGGCAAGTCTTCTTTGTGTGGGAACATTACATCTATCCTTGTTTTCATGATGCTATTATGAGGCACCTGAGATGCCAAACTGCTCCTTCCTACAGTATTTCACTATCCCAGCATCAGTTTGATAATTTTACACCTCTTTGTAGTTTTAGCTATAATTAAAAATGTTCTCCTCCTCCCATCTACCAATATCTACAGATAAGAAGCACTAATGTCTACAACAATCAGAAGTAAGTTCAAAAATCCTCACATCCCCAACAGCATTGTCCAGCCAGTCTGCTTCAGTAATTCTTGGATCCAAGTCTTACAAACAAGCAAAAGTTCAAGGTTGGGGTTCTGCTGACCATATTTAAACCACAGATGAAATCTACTGCAAAGTGGTACACCATGACCAACAGAGAAAACCAACTCAAATTTGAGTTTTTGTCCTAAATGCAAATGTTCAAAGATTCAGCTCAACTGTTCAGTTAACAGTGCACAAGCAAACACTCAAACGTACTCAAAACTGCTTAATTGCGTTTTTACCTCCAACAAACATCAATGAATTTTGGTAATTTTCCTCTAAACAAATGCATTTCCACTTCATACATGGTATAAACCCCCCTGTGGCATTTCATCTCGGCTTCTGTGTTAACTAGTTTTGAATTTGGGATATAAGGACATGGTAAATGGAAAGTGATCTGTGTTTTGTTACACTGCAGCTTTATTTGTAATACCTCCTCCACTATACCACACCAAGAGGAATTAAGTCAAAATAGAGACAACCCTGATTTCTCGGAAGATCTCTGGCTCCCCTGAAGCCATTTGGAAAAAAAAAAGGAAAACAATTTAGGGAATGAACACCTCGGAAACTATTCACTTCTCTTGATTGTTTTGGCAGCAGAACCCGTCTCAGTCCTTCTGCCCCACCTCTCTGCTCCTCAACACACAGCCCATGAAAATGTGGGAGCTATTTGTGTTGATGCTGATAATGTACAGCCCCAAACTGCAGCATGGAGAGTTTGGTGATTTCTGTCTCCCAGTGTGTTTACAGCAGAACCCCCACCCCAAGGTCTGAAAAACTGCACGTGCCTTCTCATGAGACCCTGGGAAGTTAATCTAGGAAGGATGGCACCACTTAGGAGGAAGATGCAGAATGAGCATAAGGAGAAATACAAAAATGGAGTAGGGACTGCAGATCACACTGAACTTTAGCATGAAAAATTTGCCACTGTATGATCCCAGTACCTCTCGTGGTCACTGGTACCCCAATGTCTTCAGCACACCATCAGTGGATCCACACTGCTAAAGACACCTGCAGTGCCACTTGTCAGTGAAAATAGGTCATTCTCTTCAAAGGGAAGCTCATCAGTGAGCTACTACACATACACTGGGAGTATGAAGAGACTGGGATCTGGAAGCACAGGTACCACAGTACCAAAGTACCCAGCATGGTTTGTCTTCATGAGCATTGAAGTACCTGACATTAGGCAAAATTAAAAAAAAATAAATCCAGGCAATGTTATTTAGAGAACAAATGTATTATCTATGATATTAGTGGCAGGTCAAGTCTAGAAGACACTAAACACGTGCAAGTGATTAACCTCGGCCCCCTGCCCGGGAACAGGACCTTTGCTTGCAGATAACAGGGAGTTCTGAGAGCCACAGGGAAAACACACAGGGAAACCTGTGTGATCTGTTCTCACTAAAAACATCTTCTTGTTTATCTGAAAAAACACCACCCCGTTAGGTTTCACTAGATTTTTGACTCCAAGCAAAAAGCAACAATGACATCACACGTTCTTCATTACAGGCTGAGCATGGTAAAATACTGATACAAGATATTCCCACTGTGCAAATGTTGCTGTGCCCACAGCAATGGCTCTATGAGTCAGAATCTTCTCTCTAGGACCCAGAATTATCAATTAGAGACATGAATCAGCTTGAAGATAGCCTGGAACTCTGTGGAAGGAAGCCTGCAATAAATATGATCTGAGCATCATCCTTCCCACCCTCCCCTCAGCGCTGGACATACCCTCCTGCCTCTCCCAAGCCATGGATATGGAATGGAACACCAGGAACATCCCAGGGCAACTGATTATGGAGGTTCAGCCCATACAGAATATAAACTTAAATACTGAAGACAGAACAGGTTAAAATAAATATACTGAACAAGTCAAAGCCTTGTTTTTAATAGCAGCTTCCCCTTAAGATCACACGCTTTCTGCTGTCCCTCCTGCTGTCCCTCCCCAGACCCACATCTCCTCCCAGACCAACTCCTCAACATCTCAGTGTTTTCACCTGGTTATATTTAAACACACATGTCTGAACAGGAATCTTTTCATGAGCCACATCTCTGCACATCTGAACCCTGACCTTTCTAATGTAAAATGGATCAGGGCACTTTGAAAGGCAACCTCCAAAGATGACCTAAACCTGCCCATCTTTAACAACAGCTGCATGAAACTGCCAATATAATTTGATTTATTACACCCTAACTGGTTGGGGTCATGTCACACAACGAAGTTCTGTCCAAGGAAGTGTACAAGCTTCAGGCTCTGACCAGGCAAGTTCTAAACACTTCCTAAGAAGCAACATGAGGGAAGAATGGCTCCTTGTAGCATGGTCGATCTCCTGAGCAAACACAACACTCCAGTTCATCTGAAATGCTCCAGCAAAGATATGAAACATTTGGGCAATCTACTGGAAATAGGGGTGAATGAGAAGTGTGGTCAGGTCCAGTTAACACGGATGAAAGGCATCAATGCCTGAAATTAAAGGCTGCCTGGATTCTTCTGTAATTACAGGGTGCGCCCAGATGACTTGGACAATTGCACACAGCTATTTTCAATGGGTAGCTGCAAGTCTAAAGTGATTTACATATCACATTTAGCCAATCTACTACCAGGAATCTCTCTGAATTCTCTTATAAATCTTTTGCTGTTAAGTGGAACACACAATAAAGTAATGCCTTTTGATGAAAAAAATAAAATAAAATCCAGAATAACTTGAGGAACAGCAGTAATGTGTATTGTATAGAGATTAAGTGGGTAGCCAAGACTGGGATGGAAGCCAAATGACCTTCTATCCTCCAGGCTGTATTAATATCCCTGGTTCAAATGGTTCAGGCAACTGCAGTCTCCGTAGGAATTGTTTTAACTTTTCTTAGAAACAACAAGTTACAGTCCCATAATCCATATTTCCAGTGCTTCTCCCAGCATGTCAGTCAGCCAAGCATCTTATTGCTGGTGACACAGGTATGGAACAGAGCTCAGATAAAGAAATGCTCTGTGAAGGTGCTGTTTAATCATGTAATAACAGCACTGTGAGCTGATAAGGAAATGGTGCCAGCTCTTTAAAAGTTCTCTCATTTACTTTTAATAAAGAGTCCCTACTTCCAAACACATTCCTAGGTTTTGTTTGCTCCACTGCTGCCACAGGTGTTGCCTCAGGTTTACCATTCAACATCTGCTTGAGTAATGTGAATTAATGAGTCTTTTAGCAAAGACAAGACATTACAGGGTTTATGGCTATATTTTTTTGCAAAAGCATCAAACATCAATTTGCTACAGTAGTCACCTGGAGCAGAGACATTTAAAACCAGGAAATTTAACAAGGTTATTATCATGCATCATACACAAAGATTTTTCAGCTACCCACTATTTTAGTCTCAAAAGTTAGAGAAGATACCAAAAAGTCAGGCAGGTCCAATTTTCTTTATTACTTTTCCTAGTTGAGGCAGAGGTAACAATAGGTGGAATGATGCTCCCTAAAGTTCTGTGCTCAAAACAAGCTCAAGTTGTCCCAGCGACATCATTCAGAGTAAATTGTAAAGCCATTATCAAATGATCTGTGCACTCTTCCAGTTCAGCTTCATGAGATATTGAGGAGGTCCAGGACCTCTACAAGGCAGCTTAGTTCTGGTATTTTGATTACAAAAGAGAGGTGGTGCTGAAATAAAGTTTTCATAAGAATAAAGAAATGAAAGTAGTAGGAAATGGGAGACATTTAAGGTGACAGTGATAAAGTAATTATGTACCCTCCCATTTCCTCTGCCTGCAAGGCGAGTTACTCCTGACACTGAAACCATCCCTGCAACCCTACAATGAGTGACCTCCCTTAAATGACCCAAACAGCCCCTATCTTTGCCCTTCAGGTCTCTTGCTCCCAAGAAGGTCTGTGTGTGGACTGACAAACTGTACTTCTGGTCATGTTTTCCTGGTTCTATTGACATTTCAATAGATAAGAACAGACTTCTTATAATGAAACCAAATTCTGGTGAACAAGGGTAGAGAGTAGCTGCTGGCACAGTGCTCATAACACAAAGTGAACATACCTGAACCTTTCCTAGCAAATAATATGAGTTGTTTTGAGTGCAAATAACCCCATGACAATATCCTCATTACTAAAAGTCACCTACTTCAAAGGTCTCACTAAAGGCTGGTGAAGTTACATATTCCTTATTTTGGATCTTAGTTTACATTGCTTTGCACAAGAGAGGGAGCAAGATGTATAAAGCTGAGCCCAGCAGGAGCTGGCTGTTTGTTACACAAACACATAAGGCCAAGTAAGAGTTGGGCTGAACAGAAGCAATTTTATCAATGTCTCTGGGTCACTTCAGAGATGAGGTAATGGTGACAAAAGATATTTATCAAGTGGGACTGGTACTTCTGTAATTTAAACGACTGTCATATTCTATGAGAGGGCAAAGTGTTAGCTCTGTCTGGAGAAGCAGAAATGGATTACTAGGGACTAACAAAATCTTATTAGATACTGGTGAGTCCTTACTTCTGCTCTGCACTTCTCTTCAGTCTAAATCACCCTTGTTTAGCACTCACTTGCTGAAAGCCAACTCCCTGCTGCCACACAACTAACACTTCTATCAGCTTTCTCACCCACTCCTATAACTGAACCACTGGTGAGTGCCACAAGAGAAACAGTCTGGGCTGTGTTCCCTCATCCCTAAGGCTGCAGGAGTGAAGATGCAGCTCCAAGGACCACACAGATACTCTGGGGAAGGGGGGGAGGGAAAGAGGGGGAGGAATTAGCTCCACTCTGTGTCCAAGACAGCAGCACAGCTACTTCCTGCCTGAAGCCCTGGTGCAGAATTGCTAATGACCACACTGGCTGCTCCCACAGCTCTTTCCAATTATCTGGATTGAGAGTTCAGAGATTAGGCATGTCCTGGAATTCCTGGGTGGAGGGGCAGGCTGCAGACTGCAGCAGGCTCACAGTAAAGGATGGAAACAAGGTGGGGAGAGGTCCCAGAACCAAAGGTTACGGATGGACCAGGCAGCAGGGTTCAGCTGTCTCCCAGTTAAACTCCCAGGCTGGAGCTGTTCCAGGTGGTGCCCAATCAATTCAGGGTTTTCACTGACTGTCAGTGCATCCAGGCAACACAAAGAAAGCGTCTTGGACTTTGGGAGGGATAGAATGTAAATGCTATTTTTAAAATTACCCAGCAGGACAGAAAATTATGCATGAGAGAGCTGCATGGGCGTCTATTTTATCCCTCCAATCAAGAGACTTGTATTTGTTTACAGGATAAAGCCCTTTATGTGAAAAAAGGTTGGCTCAAGTTATTTGGCTGCACTGGGGAAGCACGTTCAGGCACTGGCATCACTGACAACAGGGTCTGCACATTGGTAATCAACATGATTATTCCCAACACGCCGTGATCTGGCTGCTGCATTTATTTTCCAGACCCAAGCCCTGGGTCCAGCTGGGCCATACAGAGAAACTGCATGTACACATTCAGCTATAAGTATTTTTTACTTAGGAAAAGAAAACATTTATACTGGAAAAAAAGTAAATTGGGAATATCTTGAAATTTTCAGCCTGTATTTTCATGAATTAAAACATTCTCCAGATTGGCCTTTTTAACAGAGCATCTTTCCAAATATTAATAAACTTATCATGATCCAATGATATGATTCTGTGATCTATATTTTAACCACAAGGCAACCACAATGTAAGACTACCAAGGCCACAAAGACAGTCCACTTGGGAGCAAAATTCCTGATCAAAGCATTGTCAATTTTTATTAAAACACTGGATAAACTCTCCTATCTCAACAGCTATTACCAAAACTCCTTTCAGCTTTAGAATAGATAGAAAAGGTCAACATCCTCCGCTTCGTCAAAGATCAGAGAAACACAGAGACAGCCAGAAATTTCTCAGAAACTCACAGAATACACCAATAACTTCCTGGGTAAAACCCACTGCTCGTATATTCTACTTCTAAATGTCAAAATGCAACAAGTGCTGAGGAGACCCAGAGCTCTCAGAGAACACGTGCAGCCTCTCTGAGCAGAAGGCTGGCACCAGCACTTCAGGGGACTTTTCCTTGTGCCAGGGCTGAACCTCGGGGAGTTCAGGGTGAGTCAGTGCTTTTTCCTGCTTGCTCAGCAGGCTCTGGCTGATCCCAGCACACAGGTTGGTGGGGCAGAGGAAATTAGGCAGAAACCTGGTTAGTTTAGATAGGAACCTGAGATTGATACAATTTGGAAATGTACTGAAACAGTTTTAGGCTACGCAGACACAAAAAGCAACGTGAAAAAGGGTAAGAGAATCACTCCCATACCCAAGTGCACATCTGGTGATTAAGAAAGAACTGGGTTCTTTCATGTATTTCCTTAGGACAGTGCATAGCTGTGCTGGGATTCCCAAGATTTCATTTTAAGCTCCATTATATCAGTGTCAAAGGAAGTGTTTGATGAAGCCAAGACTCAGGAATCACATTCTGCCCAGGTTCAGAGGGTTTTATGCCATTCAGCTCTAATTCTGGTAAAGAATCACCTTTACTAGAATTGCCTGTCCAAGCACCAACCCTGAGGACTGTGGTAGCATTTATTTGTATACATACATATATAATATTATTTACACAGCTCTGTCCACTCTCTGTGGTACAAGATGATGCACAACTCAAGTGCAGAGTGAGGCAAAGTGCTCAGCTGACACTTAAAAAAAGATTAATGCTTAAGCAGACAGTTAATGTCAACTACTCACACTGATGACGTACAAAGGAGCAAAACTGACTTCTTGTTTCTAAATATAACCCTTAGTTTCCAGAATAAGGAAGAAACCTTCAGAGAGGGACGTGTTAAGGTACAACCGGCCATGAAGGAGTTTTTGAATGTTCTATAAAGCAGGTCCTCACAAAGTGCAGCCCCAAGAAAACACCTGCAAACCAGTCAAAAAAGTATCGGGAAAAGCAGGCAGATAACAACATGGAACAGAGCTTGAGAACAAGGAGGTTAGGGAGGAAACACTGTCTGGCATAAAAAGAAAAGAAATGTGAATTCCTGTGAGAGAAAGAAAGCCACAAATTCATAAACAAAAAGCAAGTATTAGTTTGAGTTTAAACTGAACACAAAAGGATAAAGAGCTTTATGTTATATCCACTGCCAAACCACTAGTTGACCAGTCTCTTGCTATAATTACTTGATACAACAGCAAATACTGCAATGGCTTTATTCTTCTCTCCTTTTGCATCTTTGCTCAGTGAAGAGCTGCCTTTAGCCATAAGCTGGTGTACTGACACTGCCACAGCCAGGGAGCTGTTGTAATGCAGTGGCTTGAATGCACAGGTCAAGAATATATGAAATATAAACATCTTCAGAGGTACAGCTGCTATTTCCCTCTGTCAGTTCTAGAACATTCCTCATGTCCTCTTATTTAGCATTCTTCTCCTTAGGACAGCCACACAGACAGCTTTATGGTAAGAGATGGTGGTTCTTCAACAAGTGGATCCCAAATGGGACCTGTTAAACCAAACATAACTTGGATAAAAAGAATAACCACAATTATGCATTGGTGAAAAGAGACAGTTTCAGACTCTCTTTGCACAGGATGGGTGTGTAGTGGTTACAAAGGACAGGAAAATAGTTCTTTTAAGCAAACCATATTCATTAATGTGGTTGCAATTTCCCTCTTCTCTCTGCAAAGAGTATGTGTGGCAGAAACAATAATCCTCAATTCTAATGATCACGGGTTAAGTGCCTCTTGAAGTTCTCTGTTTTCACAATACATCTGTGGATAGCAATAGACTTAATCTAGAGAGGTTTGGCCCCTTGACAAATGGTCTCCACAGAGAGCAAACAGAATCAGAGCACTTAAATAACACCACAGTCACTAATGATATGATTATGGAAGGTGATAATGCAACAAGAATGACTCTCAGCAGCTTCCAGGAGTTACAACTCGTAGGAACTGAGACTGGAAGAAAAGAGGCACCAAATTCCTACTTCACACTGCTGCTGTGATGCATCATGTTTTTAAATAGATGAAAAAACCCCTGCAAGACAACAAGAGAAAAAGCTATTTTAACATAAATAGCTTACTCTCAGCAGGCTGTGTGGTTCAAAGGACTTGTGGTAAATGAGTTTCAGAGCCACAAAAACGGTTCTCAAGTCTGGTCACCTCATTCCCCTACATTATACACCATGATGTCAACAAATTCAGAAAGGCAGAAAGAACAGTCTGTGTATATCTGACAAAAGGGATCCTGGGCCAGTGCACAGTTCTTACAGGGAACCATACATTACATTAAGGTTAGGGGTTTTTTTAAGCTGGAAATTTTCCATGAGGAAGTTTTGCATAAAGACACTGAGCCCAAAGCCTGATCTCACTGCAAGTCTCTCCCCTGCATAGTTATTCAGAATCAGTGGCCAAAATGCCAGATAACATTCATCAAAACATGACAATTAAAATAATATGACCGATCATGCCACAGTTTATGCAATCCCACTTTCATATTCTTTCCTCCTTGTTATTAAACTGAACTTCCACTTTATTTTCATTCTAGTGATTCTGTTTTCATGTTCTAAATACTCTCTCTCCTTAGTGTTCATATCTTTCTGATATCAAATCACTGTTTAAACAGGGATCTTAGAACTGACACAGCAGACAACAGAGATGCTTTCATGTTTCCCTTCAGTTACTGTAAACCTATATAATTTCTTTTTTAAAAAAAACAAACAGAAGCCTCCAGGCCACTACTAATTTGTGCTGCACTTCTCTCAACTCCCCGCAGTGTCCCTGTTTTGTTTTATGGGATTGCCTCCTGGGGAACACACTGAAGTTCAAAGCCAGGGAATGTTCCCACTGCAGTCCATGCAAGGATAGTTTATGGTTGGATTCAATCCTAAAGATCTTTTCCAAACTAAATGATTCTATGATATATGCCAGGAGCAGGATGCCAATTTCTATCTATAGTGTAAGTTTTGTATGGATTAAAGCATTTCAAAAGTGCAGTCTTGTGTGCTGGTCCCTAGGTCTTATCCCCAGATACCCTCCTAGGTCACCAATCCAACTTTCCTCAGGAAATCTGGGACATGGGGAGTAGTTGCTACTGAGAGTATCAGTTATTTTAATCCACTTTGCTCATACTGTTTCATGAAATCATCATTTAAACAGAAAGGAATCTCCCTCTTTCTCCCCAGCTCAGATGGGGAACTGTTATCACACATTTTGCCACTGAAAACAGAAGTTAGGCAGCCAAGCAGCTTTTTATTTTTATTCTCTGATTCTACTGTGACAGGGCTGAAAACAGTTTGCATCCAAAGTTCTCTGTGTTTCTGGGCTTCAGGTTAGAAACTACATGACAGATTATCCTGGAATTTGCACAGATGATGCCTCACAGACAGGATATTATCTATGGAGAAGAAGCCATGCACGTCATCAGGGTTCTGCTCCGTGGAGTCCACTACCTCATTCCCACCCTTGCAGGGGCTGAGGCAGGAAGGAGGATGACGTTCTTTACTCCATTCCAGTTCTTGTACTCAAGAATGATAAAAACTCCCTGTGGAGCTTAACATCAGCCTTACTGTGAGAGTGCAAGGGTCTGGGAAAGGCAAGTTCAAGAGGAGTTAGTGCATGCACTGCAAAGAGTGCGATGGGAATGAGAATCTGAGGAAGAATGTCCAACAGAGAATGCCTCTAAATGAAGCAGTGAAGACAGAGAGGGAAGGCTCTCAGCATAAATCAATACTGTGACTGTCCTGACTGACTTTAATTTCTGCCCTGAGATCTTACACCCACACTCTGGGTAATAAGGCCCCCACCACGTCACAATCTGAACCGCTCAGACTCTCCTGGATTACACAGAGTTTGTCAGGGCTTGTTCTCCAACACTGCTGAACACTAACAACAGAGAACAGCCATGAACAGAACAAGAGCATCACCAGAGCAGCAACCAAAATGACAAAGCTTCTTCTGAAACATCAGCTGGACAGTCACGTAGCAACAACACTCCAGCAGCCATCTATGAAGCAAAGACTCCCACTCTCCTCCAAAGCATGGACACACTTTCCTCCAGAGACTGATACTAAAGGAAAAACAAATAGACCCAGACTGCCTTGCATCCCTCCTGGGTGGCCTGGTACCCCAGGCACAGTGAGCTCCACTGCTTGGGTTCTGCACAGGAAAACACAACTCTGTCTCTCTTCTATCACTGAGGAAATACTTGTCACTCTTGGTGCCAGGTTTGTACCCACAGAATCGAGATAGGCCTCTCTATTTTCAAAGCCACGTAATTTCTAAAAGCAATACATTTAGTTCATCTTGAGTGTAAATCAGAGAAAGAAACCTACAGGCTGATGCTCAGAGAACACTTTTAACAGTAAACTCAGAGTTAAACTGATTTAATAGAGTGGAGGAAGTTCATCATATGCACAATTTCAAACAGAAAAGGGAAAAACTACTAGGAGAAAGTGTTACTCGGGAGATGGGTTTGCTTAAGGGAAGTTAGACTTGGAAAAGTTGTATTTCATTAATTGTTTTCTGAGGATTGGATGGGAATATTCCCACACACCAAGCCCAGGAGAGATTTAGTAGATGAGATATAAAATAACACAGCACAGAACATACAATTTCAGGGGACAGCACTGTAGCCTTTCAGGCAGTACCACAGAACTGGAGGCTAAACACTAACCCTGGCTTTATTCTTTCTAAGGTGTATCTAAAGTCAGGAGCTTCCTCTGATCCTTGTCCTTCTGTGAAACCTTGCTGCAAACCAGATGAACAAACCAGTGCTAAGAAATTACAAACTTTCACATAGATCAGTTCACTAAAAGGGAAAGCTACTGTCTTTTCTCCCAAACTCCTGCACCCTGCAGCTAATGCTTCATAAAGGGTTGGTTGTGAAGAAAAAAAAAAATTATTATTTACTTTTAAAAGATGGACTCTGCTTTTATTAAAGACTTGCTCCAGGGTGCATATCATGTGGTGAAAACTGCTTTTGTCTTCTGCTCCAAGTAACAAACAATATTATTCTTAAGAAAGAAAAATCCCAACACTATATCAAACCAGGACTATCCTGCACACCCAGCATCTATCCCAGGATGGAATATTGTCTGTAATTGCCTTCTTTGCAGAATCAAAGACCTAATTCAACTGCACACCAACACTGGCCAGAGCACACAGCAATGGCCATGCAAGACCTGGACAAATTATTATCCCTGTGAAAATCACTCTTCAAACTTCATTTGGTCAAGGCCACACAATGAAATATTTCTTTGGTTTTGCAGAAAAAGGACAAAAATAAAAACTCACACAGTAGTGTCTTGACCACAGAGGCCTATAGAAAAAATATTAGAATATAATTTCAAAAACTGATGCCAAATTGAAGCTGCTATGCATATACACACTGTTTCTCACCAGCAATGACCTTTGATGCAGTAAATATTTTGGGGGTTGTATACAAATTACTTATGGCAGTGCAACATTGGGGACTGCAGTGCTAAAGAAATCTGAAGAAAGAGGATGCAAACACCCAGTTAACCTAAACATGCAAAAATCAACTGGCTGTAATATACATATTTCTTTGAAGTGACATTGCTTGCTATACACCCATTGGAAAGTGATTAATTACTTCTCAGATTATAGTAATTCCCTTACCTGGTAACCCTCAGTCTTCTTTTGGCACCATTTCAACAAAGCATTTCTCTTGGAACCCCCATACTCCCGAGCCAGGGCTGCCAGGGGGTCCTTTCTCTCCACACTAAACCAGGGAAGCATAAGAGAGAAGATGATAAATGTGCTTGAAATTTCTTATTTTTCCCCAGTGTGTAACTAATACCTGTATGACAAAGCAGAATGGCAGCAGAAAACCGAAATGCAAACCAAACTGAAATAGGTTTTGGAGCTTGCATTCTGTATCTGCCTTCACATCAGACAAATTCAGGTGGTATCACTGCACACAAAGGGCTAAAAAAGCAGCAGCCTGTGGATATATTCGATGGTGTGTGTCAACCCAGTATTTCTGATCCTTTTTTCATCAGTTTTACTCACAAAATTTTCAAGTAATCTCTTTGTTTTATATGTTAAAAACTAGGATTTAGGGTGTAGAATTAAAAGAAACTATCTAAAGGATCTGTAACAGCAAATTCACACCCAGTTGAGCTGCTCCAGAACGAGCTGTTGAATAAAATGAAAAATGAAGCTGTACTGCAGTTCAAGGCCCTGAGGACAGCTAAAGGCCAGCAATCAAAACACCCACTGTGTCTCCACTCTACTGGTGGAAATAATGGTGGAGATCAGAGGCAAATATATATGGTTTTTTCTCAAGAGAGAAGAAAATTATGTGTCCAATTTCCTTAAGCCCTCGGAGCTTTTGGTTGTTAACTCACCACAACACTCAAAGCTACAGTAAGATAATGAGGGCTGAAATCACTCTCCTGTACACAGGATGGAATTCTTGCATGCCACAGAAAGCTTGTCATCCCCACTGTCACTGTGACTGCTCATCTTACAGATAACTGTGGTTATTACAATCCAAGTTTTGACTGGAAATTCCAAACTGGACAGGCCAACCAGCAGAGATTCCATTGGAGACCGAGGTCCTCCAGACTAAAACATTCATCTCTGTGCCAGGTAATGCTGTCAGTCTTTCCAATGTGCTATTTTTTTTCCCCAGGAAATGAGCTGTACCTGAGTTTGCTTTGGGGTTTCAAGCTGCTGGGGGTAGAGGTAAGCATCCTGCTGCTGAAGGCCATGGGGGGTTTGCTCAGGGATTCCAGGGAGGGGCTTTTGCGGAGGTAATGGTCTGGTTTCAGCTCTTCATTTCTCCCCTTCAGAAGGTCTGTGGGAATTAAAAGAAAAAGCTGTCAGTTTGCAGCCTGAGGAATTTGATTAATCACTGTCCTGCCACCCAGCACACAATATGCAGTCTGTTGTTTTGATTCTAAACAAATGTACTCATTTGTTCATTAAACACACATGGGGCTAGGAAACCTTGAGCAGATTAGAGGTGATCACAACAAGGAATGGCTTTGATGATTTCAACGGTCCAGGCTGCCTGGTTTCCTGTGATTGATACTCCTGCTGGGGGGTAGGGGCCCCAGGTGAATGAAGGGAAATACCAAAATCTACAGTCTGAAAGGTTCAAAAGCTGATCACCAGATATCTTCACCAGAGGACTGGCCAGCCCTAGTACAGTAATTTCTTTTCTGCCATTAGCAGAACTGTAAAAAGAAAGCTCCTTGTCCCCTGAACACAACCAAGCTCAAGGCAGCAGGAAAAGGCACATGATGCCTGACAGAATTTTGGGAAGTCTCAATATATTCACAGCAGATGCATCTATATTTCATTACACATATTATGTATTTTTATATAATGTAGTTAAGATATATATTTATATATGTGTACACACACACACATATAAATGTACACATTTTTATATACATAAAAGAAAATCAACAATATTAGTAGCCATAGAATCCAATGCTGATAGGTTTTTGAAGAGAGGCCAAAGAGATCATAGAAATCAAATCATTGCATATCAGTACATGAGGTGATGTAACAGCCCAGGACTATGACCTGTATGCTATGTTACCAGAAATTAATTGAATATGGAATACAACATTTTCTCCTCCTTTCTGGTTAACTCCCTATAATTATAAACTAATACCATATCACCTAGAGGCGTGAATTCCTTCTTATCTCAGCTTCAGCTTCCTTTGACTTACTTCTGGGTGCTAGAAAGTCCCGGATGGAATCAGTGAACCCTTGACTCTAAATGAAGAGATCACAACCAGCTCTCTGGGTGAAGTAATCCATTCTCCTCTCCAAATATGTAACATTTGGGTCACATTAAGGACATCACAGAACCCTGCTGTGATACTGGTCAGATGGAATCAGCCAGAAGATTATTATTATGGAGACTACTTCACTCTGAATTTCCTTGGGGATGATTTTTAATTCAGTGTTGTTTGCATAGGGCTTGGATCAACTGCCTTCTAGGATTATTTAGATTGGAACCAGAGCTATTACAACTCTACAGTGAGTAAGCCTTTGCTATGGATTATTGGAACTAAATTAAACCCAGGTACAAAGAGAAGCTGTAAATACAGGAACTTGCTAGATAAGCAACCATCAATTTTTACCATACAATGGCTAATAAAATATCTGTTGATTTCAACAGATTTTCACAGAACAACTGTCCAGAGGTAATAACAGAAATTATCCATGGCCTGAAATGGGATATTTATTGTAAAGGACTGTCATGATATTACACAGTTGACAGATTACTTCACTCTACAGTGACCGGGTAGAGATTAAAAAAGTCTTATGTTCTGTTTGGGATCATTGTTTATCTTCATGCAAGACACTTTCTGGAAACCAACTGATACAAGTAAGTGAACTCTGGCCATTCCACTAGATAGAAGAAGACATTTCTGCTTGCTTAGCATTTACTCATAACCTGTTTTGCTGTTCTCCTCCATCTTTTTGTAACAGAAGGGGAATCTTGGAAAAATATTTGAAGAGTCTAAAAATGAAGACAAGTTCTAATTTCTCTCCTGTATTAGCAAACTATTGCAGAAAATCCAGTCTACCAAAGAAGAAATTGCAATGGATATTTTTTTGTCCCTACCTGCAGTTTAACTACAGGAATATAATACTTCATCTGTCCTTAAAAATTCAAGAATCTGTTGTTAATAGTGTTGATTCCAATGCAGCAACTATATTCAGGACTAGACAATCAAAATAAAGGGCCCTAGAGAAAATGGGAAACAAAACACTGGTAGAAAAGAATATTAAATGACAAGAGAACAAAAGCAAAGTGTGAAATAAAAACAAACTCATCTCTTGAGAACTCTCAAAACAAACTCTTTCGAGCCCAAATATGACTGCTCCTAAAACACTCACATTGGTATCTGAAATGTTTGATGTATTTCAAATGAAGCTCAATTTAAAAACAAATAAACCCTCAAAAGACAGTGCTCTGGACTTGTTCCAGATACATACATGTTGAGCAAAATCCAATCCTCTCCAGTTCCACAGCATGGATTAGAGAGGTGCCATGGATACTTTGGAATAAAGAAGGCAAGTTTGTGTTGGCAAACTGCAATAAATCAGCTATTTTTTAGTTATGATCGAGATGAGAATGGAAGCGACAAAATTAATAAGCTCTCTAAAACAAAGACACTGAAGACCCTTTTTCATGTTTTCTTTGACCATATGAGAAGAGGAAAAATATCCTGGCAGAGGCCAAGAGTTAATGACAAGCTTTAGCTGATAAAATCAGGCAACATCTATACATTTACTACAGCTTACCTGCAAGAGGAAGGTCTGACAGGTCTGCATGTCTGGCAATGCCCTTGCTGGCTGGCTTGGCATTGTTATATACAGAATGTCTCTGTGAAACAAAGGTGCAAAAGATTATTAGAAAAATACTTGCCATCAAGCTTAAATAGGTGAGCAGAAAGAAGAAGGTTCTGCTATTTCAAGGTCACAAAGCAGGTGAAGGGATACCCCGATAAAAGGTTTCTGTATCAGCTGTACCTAGAGCTGGAGAAATAATTGTGAAAAATAAAAGGACAAAGGGATAGTATTTTTAGCTGGTAATATATTGGTTCCTGAACTACTTCCCACTTCTATTTGTACCACTTTTTCCTCTTGTCAAACAATCTCGTGTCACAAACCAAAAGTAAGGATGCCTGTTTCTAATCCTAGCTCCACTCCCAGCACCCTGAATCATATGTTGGAAGGAAACTCATCCCATTTCTCTCAACTCAGGAGCCAGCTACTTACTTTAATGTGATGTTCCTTGTAACTCACTCCCAATAACTGAAACCTGGTTTCTGGTCAAGGGTGATAAAAGTTTAATATTGTGTCCCAAAGAGTTCACATCCGTCCACTGAGACCTCTAAGCTGAGGTTAAGACAAAGTCACTTTGATCCTGTTTGTTAGTAGTACAGCATTTGATGTTTCACAGCAAACAAACAGATGGGTTTCCCCTTCCCCCTGTCAATGCTGAAACCAGGTCACGTTGGAGCAACACTGTGTCCACCTCTTTTAAAAGTATGAGGATGAAAAGGACTGTACCTGCATTGGGGACACAGCAGCTGCTGGGGCTGTCCTCACTGGAATTCCACTGAGAGGGCTCCTGGGGACCTTGTGAACTGTGATGTTTTGGCCAGTGCTACCTGCAAGGAAAAAAACATGGAAACATTTGGATTTCAAACCCAACTATCTTGTCAGAACAGGGACCCACAGCGTGGTGACACCCCAGAGACAGTATTTATATACAAGCACTGACAGAAAACATCCATTCAGAAGCAAAAAGCAGTCACCTGCTCACTGCTAGAAATATTTTTTACTACAAAACACAGTGTTCAAATACCTGAGCATCCCAAGTCAAATGACTTTATCAGTGACTTCACAGTGGCAGCAGACTCTGGGGGGGTGGGAGATGCTCTGCTAAGGCAGACTCCTTGCCAGCGGTTGGCTGCATCTGACTCCAGAGATTCCACCTCTTCAGCTGTCAGCCTGCAAGGCAGAAACCACACCAAAGTCAGGGGCAACAGGAAGTGCAAGCAGAGATTAAAGATCTTCACAGTGAGGCAAATCCAACGATGTGCATCTTTTACTGCAGTGCCCAGAAGGTGGACCAATCATTGCAATATTCGTGTCCTTCTCTTGCAGGGCCTGGCAAGTGTTACATCACTGAGTCTAACAAACCTTTCTGCATTGTTAACCATCTCATCCCCCTTCCAAATCCTCACACAGGATGGAGGATCATCACAGAATAAAAGCAGTTTGTTGAGTAATCATCAATAATTACCTGAAAATGGGCTTTCAATAGAGCATGGGTGCCAAGGGGCTACTGTGGTCCTCAGTTTGTAATGAGGAAAGTCACCAAAGAGAAAGGTGTTATTTTTATACTGGTTTTAACTGGTGTGAGCACTGCTGGAATAACTGGTACCAGTTAAAGTGCCATAATTGAAAATAAGTAATTGTACAGGGTTCAAATAAAAGGCATAAAATATCCTTCAGAATAAAAACTTTGACTTATCAACAAAGACATCTGCTGAATAAGGGAACCTTCAATCACAACCCATAAGCAGTTACATGGGGAAGAGAACTGTTAAGTGCTTCATCCTAGTAGACACAAGAATGCCAAAATCCAATGGCTGGAATGAAGAGAGAAAAACTCAAAATTGAAATAAGTTTTACATTTTAACAGGGCGGATAATAAAGTTACTCCATTGAAAAGAAATTCTGAGGTCAAGAATTTTACAGATCCAACTGACATTGCTCAATGTGGACACTGTACTTACCTGGTAGCTCTCAGGTAAACTTGGGAGTGTAATTACTTAGTTTTAGTTTAGGAAAGCTGCAAGCAAATAACAAAGTCTAGTCATGTAAAAAGAGATTATTTGTACTTTACTTTCCCAGTCTCCACCTGCTCAGAACCTGCACATGAGCTGCTGATCTGCAGGTTCTGAGGTATCACCACATTGCCCTGTATTTATGTTACACATCAAGAGCTACACAAACACAAACCCAGAAATGATTTCATAAGAAGGCTGGAGGACTCCATCCATAAAGTGCCTATGGGGCTGAATAACTCCTGTGAGCTAAAAATAGAAACCAGAGCCTTATTCTTTCCCTTTAGCCATCAGTTCATAAAATGCAAAGGGCTAAAGGGTGTCAATGAATAAGAGAATAAGAGTGACTCAAGTTTCTATTTCTGGCAGAGCTTAAGGAGGTGCTGTCTTTAAGCAGACATTAGCTATTTCTTTGCTAATTCATTCAAGCTCCTTGTGTGCCAGGGGAGCCTGCAGAGGCAGATGGCCAGAGAAAAAGCCATTTCAATTCCATTCTCCATTTAATCCAATAAGGAGGAAAGGCAGATTGGATAAGATTCATGGAGCTCTGAGGGAGCCAGTGTTTTGCTTTTAAGTTTTAGCCTTTAAATTTTGTTCTGTTGCTTCATCAAGCATAACCAACAAATCAGCAGGTGACAGCATCTGCACCTTAGTTACACAAGCCACAAAAGCTAAAGGAGTCCTGCTTCTAGCTAAGTATGGAGGGAGAATAAACTTCTACCTCAAGATTCCAAACCACCCAAAGCAATCTTTCAGGAATTATATAGGTCACTGTACAAGAGTTCTAATTATCCAGGTAAACAGGGTATGCACAAGGTTTGTGGAGCATTGTGAGCAAGAAACAAATGGTAAATGCCTGTAGGTCAAGTGGCAAATCTCAAGAATAAAGCCAGGCAGAGGTATGCTCTAGGTAGCCATCACTTCAATGTGAAAACAGCTCAGCCTCCTCAGTTTAGCCTTTGACTGCAAAAGGATGCAAACATGTTAAATAAACTTAGAGTAACCAGACCAGTCCTCGTGCTGTGCCACAGGAGAGTCCACTGAGAATTCATGTGCCATTATTCTGCCATTGTACAGAGTAACTGTGGACATCTGAGTGCTGGAGCTACAACCAGTTTCAATTTTGTCAGGATGCTTCCTGTAATCTTCAGTCTGTATATTTGTAATAGGTAGCCTGAAACAACCTCCTTGATTAAACACAATCACAACAGAAAACTGAGGCCTCTGCAAACCTTGCAATCTGTAAACCTTGGCAGAGAAGGTAGGAAACACAGTGCTGAGATTCATTTGCTTCAACTAAAACCACACAAGCCAGCCAACAAGCAATGGGGAGTTATGAAACTTGGTGAGAACCTTTCCACTGTAAAAAGAAGTCTGTATGGCAAGGGGATGCACGTATGTGTGCAGACATGGGTTTCTTAATAGAGAAGCAGAGGAGTAAGAGCTTAACTTGCAGTGGGAAACTAATTCAGGAGGACAATATAGGAGAATATAAGTTAGAAAGATTAATGACAAGCCATGACTTCAAACCCAAAATGACTCCTCCTTATACACAGAATTTATTCAGCTTAGCAGAGCTTAGGCCATCCAAGAGGACTACACAAGCTCTTCTACAAAAGCGATGGATTTGAGCTAAATGTCATCTCCTGCTGTATGCTTTCCTTGAAACAAGAATGAATGGTTTACACAGACAAATGCTGCAAGTGCAGCTGGCTGAAGTGGAGCAGCTCCAGGAGGAAGCGGAGCACTGTAGCCACAAAGGAATTAAAACGTGCAGTCCCTTTCACAAAACCACTGCCGAGTTCCCTTCATTCACTCCTGAGAGAAGTAGATGCAGAGAGCTTTTCTCTATTAGCAAGAGTTAGTCTCCCTGTTTTCTTGGTTTGAAATACTTGGGACAACTGACTAACAACAAGGTGAAAGTCTTTCTGTGCTTGATGTACAGATTTTTGGCAAACTCAGCCTTCATGTGTTTGTGAAATTTCTGAACTGCTCCAATGACTTTGCTACAGGTGGCCAAGGACCACAGGACCATATCTGCAGAAATAATTAATCCACAATCTAGTCTTTGCCACAGTTCCTGTCACTGTTGTGACTCCTCCTGAACTTCAAGGGGCACAAAGTAGAGACACACAGCTACTGATGCACAGAACAGAAGAGAGGCCAAGGGCAGGCAGCAGACAATTCCAGACACTTAAACATTTATTTGGCACTTCAATATATATTTCTTAAACATAAAACCCAACATTCAACAGCTGCCAGCACAGAAAAGAAAGGCAACACAAGTGTGCATGTAGGCATACACTCCAGCAGCACGGCACAAAGGTGGAGGCCATGCCAAAGCCAGGACATCCCACAGGATTCTCTGCTAGCTCAGCCTGCTCCAAGACCAGGCCCTTGCTAGGTCTTCACATCCAGAAGGAAAGGACAGAAATCCCACAGCCAAAATGCAAAATTCCAGTCCTGGAATGAATCCTGATAGTCTCCTGGTGGAGATGGTGAATTCTGAGCTTTTCCTTCGGGTCCAGCGAAAGCTCTCTCCAGGTGTCTCCAGTTGCAAAGCTGAACTTCAAGTTCTCCCTGATCATCCTATACTTCACCTGAGTTAAAGGCATGAGAACAACTCCCTTCTGAGAGGGTATTTACTAGAGGCTTGATACATTCAATTCTTTTCCTTCCCATCTCTCCATATGCAGTTCCACAGCCAGGACAAGCCTCTCATGGAACGTTCTCTGTGAAGGTTAGAGCAGGACACGCTCCTCGGGCACCACCCCTCCCTAACACACCACTGGGTCCGACGTGCCACCCAGTGGCCAATGCCTTGTCAGTACAAGAGTAAAAATCTGAAACCATCAAGGCAGCTGATACTGAGTAACTTCACGTCTCTATTCAGTTTTCCTGCTGGATTTCAGTGACCCATGGCTGAATTTGTGTGTCTGTACATATGATCTGTACTCATACATGTATTTAGGCACACAGGGATAGATCACAGAATATAATACTGTATGGAGAACTCACGTGTATGCCATTAAATTTTACAAATTAGACATACACACTCAGTTTTATTCTTGCTTAAGCTCAAAATGGCACGTTCAAATGTCTGTTTCAAGGAAAAGGCTCCAAAAAAAGCTCTCAGTTATTTCAGATCTCCGAATCTCTGTGATTACTTCTTATGGCTTAGTTGGCTTTAGACTAATTCAGAACTTCTTCTGCCTCATGGAGTCTTCTGGAGAGAGAAGCCTTCTGAAACAAAGAGAGAGGCTCTTGCCCATGGGGAAGAGGTGGACCTGAGCATTCACACTTTGCAATACACTTGACTTTTGCAGGGTAATAAAAGAAACCAGAGGTGCTTTCTCAAACTGGAACTTCCCTTTTTCAGCTGGGAGTTGAAGGCAAGTCCTGCAGTGTCTCACAGGCCTGGCTGTGCATCCCTTCAGGGCTGTGTTAGCTGGCAGAGATCAGGCACCTATGGAGAGACAGACAACATTTGGGGAGGTCATAAACCAACACAATGCCCACCCTGAGGTACAGCTCCCCTTTTACATCATCCCATCATCACTAAATAAAGGGGAGAGGGGGAAACACCCATGGTGTTGCTAAAACAGTTGAAGGGGTGTCTTAACTTGGCTTTGGGACGTGATGAGCAACAACAATACAAAATAAAAAAACCCCAATCTATGTTGGTCAGAAAGGAAGAAATAAATTATTTAAAGCCAGGGAATCAATTCTGAAGGACAGGGATGGCAGTGTTCCTGGCTTTCTCTCCTCTACTCAGTTAGGGCTATTAATTCAAAATGGGTACATGAACCCATCCCAGGCAACTAGGATTGCTCTACCTCAGCCACAGCTTCAGAAACATTGAAGGGATGGAATAATCTCATCCAGTGTAAAAAAAACCACCAAGAACCACCTAACAAACCCCAAAATCCCCCACCAAACAACTCTGAGTCTCTAACTGGAGCAAACCAACACTCCTTCAAGGACCCTGCTCTGAAGTTGTCCTTACTCTGAGTGAGAGCAGAATGAACTATCAAACCTCTGTAAGACAGAACAGCTGCAAACACAGGCACAAATGAGCAGCACATCAGCACATACAGACTGACAGCAGGGTTTAATACACAGAGTACAAGCTCATTTCCAGGAGAAAAGCATGTGACACTGCCATGCTGTGGCATTTGAGACTTCAGAAAGAAAAACAGAAGCAAATTAGTGGGATACATCACAATCTTCAGTTTAGGCTTCCGTTTGAAGATCTGGTTAATTTTTTTATTATTCTAAGAAGTCACTCATTTAACTGCAGATTGAATTTCTCTGTTTTCTAAGTACTACTCCCAGCCCAATTGTCCTCCCTCCATGTTCTTGGCCCAAGGTACAATGTTCTCCTGCAAAAATAATTTTGAGAACTTGAAGGGAAAGAGTCAAAGCAAGACCTTGAAACAGGATCTGATCCTGTCAGGTCTTGAAAACCTCCAAGGATGGAGACTAACTCCAATTTCCACTACCTGTGAGGAGACAGTTACACAACAGTGGATTGTTTTACATTTTACTGCAGAGAAATCATATTAATTAGCATGTAAAGTATCATAGAAGGCTGTCTGAAGCATGGGTTAAACAATTTTTAGGTTTCAACCAGTACTAACTTGGGACAAGTTAACTATTTTCTTCCTTATTCCATTTGGTTGATGCTGGTCCAACCTCCCCCCCAACATTCTTAGTCATAGAATTAGACATTTAATCTGTGTTAGAGATGCCTTTGGGAGGCTCTTACCTTCATTCAGATGAACTTTGATGACCTCATCAGGATTTTTTCTGCAAGTTCTTTGGCTGTTCCTAAACCAAAAATGACTTTTTGTCTGATTAGAAGAATGCAATGGTGAAATCAAACTTGGAGGCAGGAACTCAGGCAGCCACAGGCAAACATTAAAATGGCAGGATGTCACAGGAGATAAATTGGCTTCAAGATGAATTTATGAGGTGGAGTCTAATGACCCTCAAGAGATGGCTGAGATTTTGCCAAAAACCTTTGAGTAGCTCTTTGGAAGGTACGTTTTCCAATAAGAGCTTAAAAATCAGACAGGAAAACTTTCACTAGGGACTGTCAGATATTCAGCTGAGCGTGCAGCTGCTCAGCATTAGCAAACAGGAGGGATACTTTACAGACTGTGTTAAGGTATCATGCTACAAACTATTTCCACCAGTGCTGAGCATGCATCAAAATCACCACAGGTACCAGAATCGACTGCTGATTCCGAGCAGTGGCATTTGAGGAAGCTGACTAAAAGCAATGATGAGAATATCCCCAGACCTTGCTGGGTGACAGAAGTTGAGGTGCTGGGGAAGACAGTGACCTCAGGAATGCAAAAATATGTGGGAGTGTAGAACTGGCTCTCGGTAGGAGCTTTGGTGACTTCAGGAATTTGTTTCATAAGTCAGTAGAGCTTTAAAATTTCAGTGCTTAGCTGCTGATCACTGCTTTGTTTAGACAATGACTTACACAGGCTTCATTTTGTTCTCCACACCACTCACTACAGAGATTTTGCACACTCTGAGTCAAATTAGTTTTACTGAGAGATGCAAAATTTGGGTTCATTACCTGTTTTTGAAAGAGAATAAATATTGCCCACTGCAGACAGCATATCTAGCTCCATGACCAATGCAATACTCCAAGCAAGCTATACAGAGAGTCAACATGACACAGAGACAGACAGATCTGTGTGTGTGACAGAGAGGGAGACACAAATGCCAAAACTGACTTAATTAAATACAAGTCTGCATATCTCCTTCTGGAAATACATATGTATGGATCCCAGGACTTTTAAATTTCAACTTAAAAAGCAGTATTTGAAGCTGAGGCTTCCAGTGTAGCCACGTTCCTTAAACATGGAAGATGAACATCCCAGTTTGCAAATCAGCAGTTCATCCTCTATTCATTTTAAGTACTATCCAATACATCTTCAGATTAAAAACTAAAAGAATACAGACAGGAAACTGTAAGAATATGACTCCCCACCCTCATACAGGGACCCTGCTTTAAACAAGAGAAGTTTCATTAGGAACAAATTAGGAATGGAAACAGAGCCCAGAACTTAAGTACTGTCTGGTAATCATTTTGTCTGAATACATAGTCTGTAATAGCTTTTCTTTGCATCCACTTGGGACTCTGATAATGAATCTGGAGCTTAAAATACATTCCTTTATTTTTCTGAAATGAAGTATTTCTGTTCCTTCAATCCAGGAATTCTGATCCGCACACCTCCGCACAAAAGCTCTCCCATGTTTTTAGTCCCACCTATTGTACAGCTGCTGTACATGGATGGAAAACTGTGAGCAAATATGGGCAACACAAAGCTGGACTGTTACTCCACCTGAAAGAAATGATAGGATTCACTATGTTCTTGTGGCTATTCTGCCAGTGGCCATAAATTTATCAGGAGAGAGATTAAATGGAAAAAATCTAGAGGAGTAAAATTGATTTGGCACACATTTCTGACACACAGTACTTGTGTTATTTTGTCTTTCTTCACTGAATTCTCTCAGGTCAAGTAGTTCTCTTCTGGATGTTCCATGGAATATCTGTACCCAACCCATCTTTCCACAGATGCTTTAATACAGCTGCACAGAGAGCTATGATGGCAACAAACACAGTGCAATACCAGACTGAGAACAAAACTATCAGAGGATTCTGGCAATTGTTATTAATTAGTACTTGCTGATTCAAACCTTCACAGCCTTGTTGACAGAACTAGGTTGCCAAATAGAAAAAGAGCAGACACATCTTAGAATAAGAGACAACAAAATCTGCCAGAAGAGTTACAGACAGACACCATGCACGTCCAAGCCAATGACCAGTTACTGACAAAGCACTGTTTGCATGCGTGTTACCACTCACAGAGATCACATCTTAGCCTTTGTAAATAACCAACCTGTTGCTGCCCTTCACTTCATCCAGCTCCTTCTGCAGCCTGGCATTCTTCTCCTCTTCCTCCTGCAGCTTCCTCTTCACCACACGGAGCTCCTGCTGAGCTTCACACTTAATGTCGTTGGCCACAACCACTGCAGTCTGCAGGTCAGCCTGGAAACGCCTCCACTCCTCTGCATCCTCCTACAAAGAGCAATCAGAACCCCAAACTGTTTGCTGGAAAAATGCACCCAGCACTTGAGCTGAGTGCTTTAGTTACTAGTCTATCTTTCAGTTATCACAAGCGACCAGGATTTCACCACAATTCAAGATGGTGCTGAGATCAAACTGAGCACTTGTCTCTTTATAGTACTGAATATATTGCCAAAGAAGCCAATTCTAAGCCCTCCACTCCAATGGAAGTAAAAAGAGAAGAAAATGGAGAAAGGATGTATAAAGAAATCTCTACACTTGTTCTAGGAAAACATAAAGCTTCTCTCGTATCTAGTACTGCAATAAAAGCTCAGCTTAGCTTTGTCTTGGTGCTTAAGCCTTACCTTCATTTGCTTAGTCAGAGCCTTCAGCTGCCTCTCTGTATCCTGTTTTTGCTCTTCCAGCTTCATTGCTTTACCTAGGACAGTAAAAAGGGAAAAGATTATTAAACACATAAGGACAACAGCGAAAGTGAAAATGGGAGGGCAGAGCAGCTGATTTGGTTTTGCTTCTACTAATGCCACTAAATAGACTAAACTGAGATTAAGATACTGTGTCAACAGATCAGGAATGGAATCAATAGTAGATTTATTACTCAAACAACTCTGAAATATGGTATTTTCAGGTATTAAACCAGACTCCGAAATTTAGAGAATCCCACGTGGATTCACTTGCTCAGCACACACATATCCCCAAGCACTTCAGGGAACATTAAAATATGGAACAGGCCACTCATTCCACCAGGTGGCAGCTCCTGGTCCACAACATGACAGCAACCTCGACTCTACTGCTCTTCGCCGTGTTTTTCCCTAAAAGCTCTTTAAAAGGCCAATAATTCCAATTTCTAGAATGGGCAATACTTCCTTCACTGAGGAATGAGGCTTGGAGACTGTCTCTAATATTATATCTATAGCACTAACTGTTAAAATAGTACTTTTGTGCTTCAACAGAAGGGAACAGCCAAAATTGGAATACTTGTAAAGGATATGCTTCCTCCTCCCTGTTGCAGCCATAACTGAGCCCCGCCAAACAAGTTAATTTAAATCCTTTTTTTTGAGCTCCACCTACTTTCTAAGTCACTGATGAGCTGGTTATTGTGAAGTTTTATAGCACGATGTTGTTCCACCTGGTCTTCCAACTCAAAGATGGTCTCCTTCAGGTTTTTTATATCTGCTTCATTCTCTGATGTCTTTTCCTGCAGCTTCTGGCTGGTTCTGCTCAGTTGCTCAGCCTGCCGGTCACACACCTCCTTCAGCTGACCACACTCGTTCTCAGCCTGGAAGGGAGGAAACAAAGCTGCAAGTCTGTCTTTATTCCTTAAGAGATATCACTCATTAGAGGCTTTACTTGGCATCTCACAGACTTCAGAACTGAACCTGTGTTCTAAGCACTGTGTACATGAAACAGCCTCAGGAAGCACAGAAGAGTTCTGAAAGACAGTTTTCTTTCCTGGTAACAAAGATGACAAAACGAGATGCCGCAAAGGAAATTAAATTTTCTATATGATGACCATAATTCCAAACCACTCTCTGTACTTAATGAACAGAGAGGAATTATATTCCCGGAAAGTTCCACATCTATTTATGTATCACATTATGAGTGTGATATCACTGCCTTAGGGCCAAGATCATGATCAGTTCATCCACATCAACAATTTGCTGCTTTTACCATGTGTGTTTTCAATGGACTGTGAAAACATACACAGCAGAGCCAGCTACTGCAGATAAGTATATTTCTGGATATAGGACATCTGGAATTACTGAAGGGGGAATCTGCTGCACTTCAGTTTGTTGGCTCAGGCCCACGGATCGATGCTTCCAGGTTTGGGGGGAACTCTCTAAGCATGAAAAAGGTGCAGGCTGCCAATTCAGTGAGCAGCACTGGCACAGCCTGAGTGAAGGGCAGCCTTACAGAAGCCTGTGGTCTTGTCTGGGTGTCACAAGTAGCCAATGATTCAAAACAGCTTAATTCGAGGGAAAGGAAGAGTAAAAAGGAGGAAATCTGTGGTTTCTAAACCAAGCAATAAAAGTTTGGTCCAGAGTCTGAGCACTCAGCAGTTTTTCATTTATTCTTCATGAGCTGCAGCTCCAGAAAGCACTTGGGAGCCTCTTCTACTAACTCCATTTGCTGTGGTCACCTATTTAAGCTGAAAGGACATCTGGATTTTCTAAATCACTCCCATCATGGAGGTGCTTTCTGGCAATGCTCTCTTCCTCTGCAGCCAATTTTATCATTCTTCTCATGATCCCTTCCCCATACAGGAAGGACTGCACACACTATCACTCTTTTGCAGCAGTGGGACACAATCACTGGCTTGTGCTCTATTAACACTTGTTGTATGATGCCTCACATTGCAGCTCCCTTCTGAACATCTGGGATCACACAGAAAATGGGAACAATAACTGGGGTAAACTTGTTTGGAGCAAAGCTACAAACTACTAAACAAGGTGGAGGAAAATTGTTCTAAAAATCAGTCTTTTTTAATTTTTTTTGCCATTATTTTACCTATCCCAAAATAGAGTATTTCTCAGTTTTGTAAAAGCGTTTTAGTTTTATGAAAATAATCTCATCTGGAGCTTGATGATGCAACATTAGTCATATTGCTGTAACTATCAGCTTCTCTAAGCATTAACTCAGAAGTTAATTAACTCAGATCCTTGCATTCTCATGATCAATGACACCTACAGTTCACTGCTAATTAATTATGATTAATTATTCAGAATTTAATATTCACTGCTAACGGCTCATGCCCTTCTCTCCATCTGATTAGCAAGTGAATGATGCTAACATTTGTTCACATAATATCAAAGGAATTTTTTATTCACCCATTCTTTGCTCCAATTTTGATAAACACAACTCTACTTATTAAAAGAGTAAATTCTGCAGAAGACATCAGGACCAAACACTTCTGAATTTATAAATACAGCTACATTAACAGTTACTCCTGGGAGAAGATGCATATAGCAGCAACTGAGACAATACCATATGACCCCAGCTTCCATTCAAAATTAATTACCTATTTATGCAAGGATAGAAACAATCATTCTGTTTTACAGCTGTTACTGCTTTACCTTAGACAGCAGACCCTGAATGTGCTTTAGTTCACTGTTTGCCTTCAGCAGCTCTTGTTTAAGCTCAGTGCAAGAGGCTTCTAACTGAGCCTTTTCTGCGTGGGCTACTTTGAGCATCTCCTGCACCTCTGAGTTGTCAGGGGCACAGCCCATCACATTCATTTCTGCAGCCTTTTGTTTCTCATTCTCCAGCTGAGTTTTGAGAGAGCCATTCTCGATCTTCAGACCTTCCAAGGCAATTTTACAGTCCTCCAGACTTTTGGCCACTGTGCTGTTGCTCTCCTGTTCCACCTCTAGAAGTTTAAGCAGTTTCTCATTTTCTTCTCTCAGGCTTTTAATCACCTGTTGGGCATCCTGATGTTCCCTTTCTAGGCTTCGCAGGCTGCTGGTTAACTGCTGCTGAATGTTGAGCAATTTCTCTCTTTCAAACTGTGCTTTTTCAAGAACTTCTGCACATTTCTGTTCCAGTTCGAGGACCTTCCCCTCCTGAGCTCTGCTTTCTTCATTCTTGGATCGCTCTTGGAGGAGAGTCACCAGCTTCTCGTTCTCCTGGCTCAGCTGTTCTGCTCTGTCTCTGTGCTGACGGAAGGAAGTCTCCAGGAGAGCTTTCTCTTCCACTAACTTCTCATTTTCTGTTGTTAGCTCCTGCACCATTTGCTGTTGATCTGACAGCTCCTGCAAAGTGGCTTGTAATTCCTCTGCTGTGCTGTGGTGATTCTCCTCCATTTTTTGTATTCTCTCTGTAAGAGATGCAACAGAGAGGTCACTAATGTTGTTTGGAGAACTTCCTGCGGTGGAGCATTTGGAACCTTTGAAGTGGTTGCTGTTGGCAGATGTTGGCCTGGAAGGTATATCTGCTATGTGCTCAAAATCAGATGCATCAGGGGACAGGGAAGCTTTAGTTACATCACTGCTGGAAGAACCAGAATTGCGCAGGGCACCCCCGTTCACGTGCTGCCTGTGCTCCTCCACTTCACCTCTCGATGCATTTTTGGATGGGCTTCCAAAACTGGACTCCTGGGTAGTTGGGGTTGGGAGGCTGCTGTCACCTCCACTGCTTGTTGTTGTGTCTGACAGAGGGGAGTTCTCCAGGTAAAGCAATTTCTCTTTTAAGACACGGTTTTCTTCTCCCAGGCTAGCAAGCTCTTTTTGGAAAGTCCTGTTTTTCTCCTGAAGGGACCGTATCAATGGATCTATGTCAACAGGTGACACTGTTTCTAAATTTTGGCTGGAAGCACCCATTCCTTCAGCATTAAGGGACCCTTTCTCTTTGCATTTCTTCAACTCACAGCGAAGTTTGGTAATTTCAGAATCTTTTGTCTTTGCTTCTGCCAGGAGCTCTTTAACCTGAGATTCCAGAACAGCCTTGTCACCAGTTTCATTCTCTTGCTTGGACTTGCTGGTGGGGCGCACGTGTTTGGTAGGAGTTGGTGCACCAGAAGAGGTGGGGCTGGGCTGTGTTTTCCTGGCATTGGCTTGACCACGCAGCACAGCCCTCTCCCTGGATACAGAGGATGAGATTTCCCGGGGTGCTGGGATCCCTGTGCGCTTTGCAGCTGAAACTGTGCCTTGAACAACAACAGAGGCAGCAAATTGAGTTGGTGAATAAAGAAAACAAGCCACATACCAACAATGCTAAAGCCTAGAGCAGTCTTGGAAAAAAAAAACACCTGAGTGGTTGAATAGGTTTAGTCATGACTGTGTGGATTCATGTTTCAAAGGCTCCTATTATTCTGCACTTCTTCCTTTCCTACCCCCTGCAAAGGAACACAGTCTGCTTAACTTTTTCCCAGTGTAATAATACAATACATAGATGCTGCAGTACATGAACTACACTCCCCAATATCAGGATATTAATTACTTGAAAGTAGAAGATTCTTTATGGTACTTTGTGAAATGCTTAATCTAATACGACTAATTTCTGGGGAAAATTTCAGTAATTTAAGAAAAGATAATGTATCTGAAAGAAAAAAATTTATCACACGTAAAACTATTTGCATTTAGGCAGATCATAATATAAAAAAGGGCTGAAATATTTATGCTGACCACAGACTCAGTGAAATACAAAACTCTCCACGGCACTTCCAACACTAAGACAATTGTGATGCTGCAGCTTCTCACAGAGATGGAAGAGATATTTGTCATGTTATAAATTCCCATCCTCTTACATGGGAAGAGCAAAAGGAGGTTACAGAGTTGACACTGTTGTGTTTAGTTGTTGGTTGGGGTTCTCCTTCCCACTAATCAACAGTGCAAAGCACTATGTGATTACAAGGGAAATGAAGTTTGAGTTGCTGCTCTTCATCTTTCAAAGCGCTCCTGAAATGTGGGACCATGGGCACTAAAGAAACAGGAGCCATCTGAGCCATGGAAGCTGTAACAAGCTGGTTAAAGAAAAGAGGCTGGTTCAAAGGGAAGGGATTATATGCCACTGCAAGTGGCAACACTGTGAATTTAAGAAAATCCTGCTTTCAGTACCTTATTCAAAAGGTAAAGCCCTAAAGGGCCATAAAGTTTGGGGATATGGTACAATGAAGAGATGTTGTCCAATGTAGCCACATAAACAGGATGCAAGGGAGAGTTCTGCAAGCAGAAGGGGTTAGTGAGCCAGTGTTTGCAATAAAAACAAGTTCCAGAAGGACTCTGGGGGGAAATCCTAGAATCAGTTCCATCTCTCCAGATTTGGGAGGGTCTTTGCCTGGTGCACATGTGCACCATCCACAGAAAATCAAAGGGCATTAAGACCAGAGGGGCAGCAGCCTCCCTACCTTACACAGCAACTTCATAACCCTCCCAAGCATTTTCCTCGCTGCAGCGATGCAGGGCGTGGAAGGGTTAATATTAACACCACCCCGTTTGCTCAGCATCTCTTTTGAAGAATGCACTGGGTTTATAAAGCCCACACAAACAGGAGCCCCTCCTCCTCCCTCCCAAACACACACACTCTGCAGCAGCACAATAAACACCCGGAGACAAAGAGCAGCTGAAGAAAAGCCCCCTGAACCCAGCGCAGCGCTGGCAGGAGAGCACAGAGAGGCTCTGTCAGGGCAGGGGCACGATAAGGCCAGAGACAAAGGCTCCAGTGTTTAGGGGAAGAGATACAGGGACAGCCAGCGGCCCACACAGCTTCATTTAGTCATCTACAGCTGGAGGGGACGGCTCAGCTCAGGGATGGGAGTTCTCCCACTGCAGCTCCAGTGGCTGCTGGGGCAACTCCAGACCTTGTGTCACTTGTCAGAGCTGGAGGCCCCCCCGGCTCACTGCTCATCCCATTCCCAAACCTCGCTGCCAGGGTCTGGCACCTGGAAACCGTATTCAAACTGAGCTCAGCACACGAGCAAGGCTCGTGGTGTTGGTGCAGCAAACGCTGCGAGATGAAGGACAAGAGGAAAATTGAAAGGACTGTGATGTGATGTGTTGCTTCCAGTGGAGAAATCCCAGCTCAGCACAGCTCCTTCCCTCTGAGAGGTGTCAGAGGTGACCCCAGGTGTCAGAGCATCTGAGTGCACCTTGACCACAGACCAGGACGAGTGTCCAGTGTAGAGCACCAGTACTCACACAAGCTATAGCCATATTACAGATTTAATACATAAAATACACATGATAAATGGCCACAGATGTTCTCTGACAGAGCCTAAGGGGTGATTTAAAGCATTCTGTATGTGTCCTGAGAGGGTTTTCTACCGTTATAAAAAAAAAAAATTAAGACAAAACAAGTGCTTCAAAGAACTCATCTTTTTTCAATGCTCAAACCAGTGCAATAACATGACTCTCATCTGGCCAGCATATGACTGACTAGTACTATATAATAGTGGGCAGTGCTGACTGGGCAGCATCCTATACATTACAAGAAATAATGATGCTATTACACACTGGTGCAAGTTTCATGGCACTGGGAAAGCCACCTTTTTCCTAAGAGAAATGAAGCACTTCTGGTAGCCACACCAGCGTGCTTCTAATCACCACCAGATGACAACTGCAACATGATCCTGAGCAATGGAAAACACATACACAGGGATAACGATTAATGATATTGAACTGGGATTATCTGTACTTCACCAGTTTGCCAACCAGTGCAGGCTCTGAGCTTACTCAATGCGTCTCATGTGTTTTGCAAGACTCCACGCTCTGCTGACTTGTTCTGTCATAAATCACAAAGCATTTGCTATCCATCAATAACCATTAACCAACCTGTTTTTTACATGCTATAGAAGGGCTTAGGTATTTTTCCTCACTCCACTCTGCACAAGTGCCATGCAACACTAAAAAAGTCACAAGGATCCCAGAAAAGAAATAGTTCTAAATGCATATGTTGATCACAAAACACCAAATTAAGTATAAACACTACTTTAATGTCTATTTTATGGGCAACTCCTGCTCTGAACGACCTTGGAGTAGAGCAGTGTAGCAGTTACCAATGAAGCTGCCAACCCCACAGCCCAGGAACTGCGTTCAGGGCTGTGTAAATCATCCTGGTGACCTGATTGACTCGGCCCCCACCCTGGTGATGGTCTGTGGGAGACCCCAGACATGTGCTTACCAGCCTGCAGAGCTCAACACAGCCTTGATTTATGCTGCTGCTGCTTGAAGTGGCGGAATCACACAGAACTTCACTGCCTGGAAAGTGCTGCTGGTTTTGAGCACGGAAGAGAAAAAAAAATGGGTCCTGCATCTTGATGGAGACATTCCAGAAAAAAAAAACCAAAAACACCTAAACCACTGAATACCTTTCTGTTTGGTCAAAATGGTTCTTTGGCACCTCACTCCTGCTTACACTGTTCATCCACCCTACCCAAGCTTTTAGCTTAACTCTGTTCTTGCCAACTTTGAGCACAACCTCCGTCCCACCATTCCAGGTATCCAAGCTCAGGCTACCTCCTGACATCAACATATCTCTCATTCCCCTTGCACCACACTCCCAGTCCCACAACCACTCAGCTAATGGGCTCAGCTTGTGTTCCCCCACTTCAGAGGAACTGGGAATTACTCCTGAATTACTCCATTGAGAGTTTTTGCCCTAAAAGCTGTTTTGTTCAGGCTGAGGTCACTTCATAACCACGTTCCTCACCTTGGCACCCAGGAAGAACTGCTCCTTTTTCAGCATCAGCCAGACTACTCAGGTGTGTGGCATTACAGGGGAACACGTATATGCAGCTTATAATTTTCCAAGTGCTTTAAAATTAACAGCTATTTAACTCAAATCCTCTGAAACACATAATTAAGTTTAGGTTACAGGACAGGAAAGCAGAGAGAAATGAAATGCCTCACCCAAGGTCATGGGAAGTCAGGATTAGGACTGGGAGCCCATGGCCACTTGCTGCCAGGAAGCACTCCCTGACTTTCCACTGGTGTCAAAAGCCAGAGTATTACTTTAATGAGATAGAAGTTGAGCCCTCCTGATGACCTTTCACCATCTTAATCCCATTTTCAGCATGGCTACAATGTTTTTCACAGAAGGAAGGATTGGGATTACCCCTCAGTTTTTCCACATTATGATTTCTTTTTGTCCTGAGCTCTCAGCACCTCCCGCGTCAGCTCCCACAGGAACATCCACAACCAGGAGAAATGGCCTATGGAATGGAGAGAAACACTTCCCAATCCTCCAAGGGGAAACATCCAGGATTGTTGTTCAGTAACAGCCAATGCAGTACAGCCAATGTAATTACAGTGAGAGCAGGGTAAGGGAGAGCAGGAGACAAACGTTTTACCAGTCACAGGGGGACACGCATGACATGGCGGAACGAAGATTCAATGTTTATCTTCCTTCACAGTCCATGGACTCTGACAGCACATATCACTGCAGTGAAACACTGGCCTTGAAGTTAATACAATTAAGAGTGAAGTAAATTAAATAGTTCAAGTACCTGCTTTTCTCAGTTTCTACATTTGACTGCAGAAACACCTTTGAAGGTGTTCTGATTTCAGCTTCCAGTCTATTTTTTAGAACTAGAGTCAATACAAAATTATTTGCCTCTGGCCTTTGTGCCATTTGTGTCCCACAGCCTGCCCTTTTCTTAATCCTCCCCTCCATCAACATATTAATAACCCAAAGGTTAATGGCATGGGCTTCTGCTGTTCTACAGACCTGAATTAACAGGGAATGTTCCATTTTAAATGTTCTTCCTCAATTTTAATCTTGTCAACTCTTAAGCAAAGAACAATAAAAATACATTTTCTTCTTAAACATACTTAAAATTCCAGGTTAGTCATTCACTGTTCCACAGTTTAAGTAGGTACTAACCCTCCTGCACGTACAGCCCAACTCTGTAATTTAAGCACTGATCACCGAGTCATCTCAGGAAGCATTTCAGTCATGTAAGACTAAAGCATGGAGACAGATGCAGCTTTGCTGTGATGTTTTTCAACAATGGATACCTTATTTGAATTGCAAGGGCAGGATAACAAGAAATAAAAGAAAGCTATTCATAGCACTCCACAATGTTCAAGTCATACATCTCAGAAAGGCAAACTGTTGCCTGCAGACAAGTCTATCCTCTCCTGATGATCTGCTGCTCCAGGAGGGCTGTTACAGCTCTCTCATTCCTGATCCTGCACTTCCAACACAGCAGCAATTTCACTGCCTCGTGTCTTTGTCATCCTCAAACCCACCTTAGAAAAGGACAGTGAAACAAAACAAGATCACAAGAAGAAATTGTAGGGTAACTCAGCCTCCCTGCCAACAGAAGAGTCCAGTTCTTCTGTTACTCTGGAATTCTGTTTCCATGTGCCAAGATGTTTTAATAAACGTTGTCACCTGAACAGAACTTCCAAGCCTCAGACAGAAAAGTGGTTCCTGTGAAACCCTGAGGGAAAGGTCAGCATAAATCAAGGGGGCTGGAGGCATTTACCAGCACGGCTCAGCAAAGGGAATACTCTGAACAGCCCACGCTTCTACAGCAAATTAAAAGAATCATTGAACCTCCCCCATACAATTTTACTGTGCTCCAGCACCTCTGGTTTAGCTGAAATATGTTTGATCCGTTTGGGTTTTCAGCTTATCCTCTGGCTGGGACTTCATCAGACCCTGGATTCAGCACGACTGCACTTCCTCAGGCTTCGCCAAGATGTGCTGAGGATCCACAGGAGCACTGGTGACATCCAGCAGCAGCCAGGCAAGGCAGGCAGGTACTCATGGGCTCTGTCTTGCCTGGGGAATGTCCTGTTACTAGTTTTAGCCAACTCTGAGTTTCTCAGCAAAACAAACCTGGGTCACAGGTGCATCTTAATTCCACCAGGTTTATGACACTCGGTCTAGGACACTGAAATACAGATGTCTTGTGCCATTTCGGATGACCTTTAGGTGTGTTTTAAATAACTTTACTGTGCTGAAGGATTTGACAGCACCTGTGGGAGACCTGTCCTCTGCTCCAGAGACAGACAGAGCAACTGGTATGTCTGAAGACACCTAAAATGCCACTAGACATTGAACTGAACAGTCAGACTTTCACAACACATTTACAAGTTGGTGTTACAAGGCAGGTAATAGCAGCTTTTTTGTGCCATATTCAAAATTACTCCAGTACTCAACTACCTTTTAGGTGATTTTCAGCTACAGAGTGAACAACTTAACACACTGGATTAATATGGCACTCCATGACATCATTGAGCTGAATTTAGGTACAGCCAAGTCACAAAAAAATGGCATTAGCTTGGAGACATCACACCCTGTTGATTCCCTGAGATAAAGAAGCACAGGCATGATGTGTTTTCTGACTTCTTTTGTCACCTCAGAGTAATGTTTTTAAGAACCTAATTAACTTGGTGCTTAAAATCCATTTTCCAAAAGTGGATAAGGCACTAAGAGCTCAAAGCTTAACTGAAAGCCCAGGGGACTTGGCAGATCACTGTCACCCTGCTCCAGCATTGATCCCCAGACTGATTAAGAGTGAGCTAGGAATGTTCTTGGGAAATGATGACTGTACAGTGCAGAGGAAGGAGTGGTGTACACTTGACTCCTTTAAAGTACTTTTTCATTAAAAGCCTTCAGAGCACACATCTGCTTTATTGAAACGCCTTATTTTCCCCTGCCCCTTTTTTCCTTTGATGAAGCAAATGAAACGGTTAAAAAAACAACTTCCCTGCTGACCAAAGATCTTCTGATATCCTCATTAACAGGAACCACACTGTTTTCATGGTGGCATGAGAAAAAGCAAACCTGACTGCTGAGAAGTAGGGCAGATACAACAACCCTTACCTGTGCTGCTGGGCTATTTCATACAGAACCTACACAGAGCCAAAATCCCTACACACATCCTGCTGTGCACATCAGTGCTCCTATCCTTAAACTTCCAGGCATGCCAACAGTAACAGAGCTTGATAACAAATACTGAACAGATGTACATAACTAAATCACCTCATGAGGAAGGTCTGCATCAGCTTCTTGGGGGTTGAAAGGACAGTGGGACTGGTTGTAGAAGGCTGGATTTTCAGAGATACAGGTGGCAAGAGACGTTGATCAGCACCTATTGTGATTTTCAAAACTGCTTAAGTTGTTTAGAACTTCATGTTTGAAAGTGAAATGTCTAAAACTTCTGCTCCACCATCAGCTTAGACAAAAGTCAGGATAAAGAATGGCTCTGTTATATTGTGGCAAACTATTATGGCTTGATCTGCCTGATACACAGAGGGAATGAGCTGAACAGTTTAGTTGTCAGCATTCTTCTGTGACCACAGCACTGGATACTCCTTTGGATAATCCTCAAAAAACAGGAGAACACACCACTTTCCATCTCTTTCAGAGCTGTCCTACAGAAAGCCAGTGCTCTCTGCTACCTGGCCTTCATGCAACAGCAAACAAAGCAAACCAGGGCTTGGCCAGTCAGGGTTGTTCTGAATTAATTAGTCTGTTTGCAGAGTGTTAGTCATAGAGCCAACACCTTTACAGGTCAGCAACTCTTTGGGAATGTTCACTTTTACTCCACCTAGCTTTAAGAAAAGGCAAGGAGATGGCTGCAGAACAACAAATGTGGTTTTGATAATCTAGTACTAATTATATAGAAGCATCTGCTCAAATAAGGCCTTTTACTCACTTAGCAAACACAGACTAAAAGTAATTAAAACATGAACTTTTTTCCTGAATCATTTTAATGGCCTGTTGGACTGTCTGGACTGCCTGACTACACTGCCTATGGAATAGGTACAACATGTAACAGGAGGAAAAACCTTAAAGGTTTAGTAAGATTTTGATCTATGTAATCACTGTGGAAAGTGTAAGGAAGCAACTCAGGTACTAATATTTGACATGGAGCAAAAGAATAAAACACCAAAGAGAAATAAAAATTTTATTACAAAGTATTAGGGAACAACAAATGCCTGTATTTGAAAAGCTACACTACCAGAGGTTCCAAAGAAGAAACAGCAGTAAGCATCTAGATCTGAGCAATTCCTAATTTAAGACTACAGAGACCACTGACATTTGATCTGAAGACTTGGTAAAAGGTTGGCTGATTCTTTGTTTTAATTAAAAGACAGAAGACCAGAGATCTGAGGTGCAAGGAGCACACAAGAAAAGGCACTGTTTTGGTAACTCAAAGACTAAGTCATGACATAACTACTTGTCATCAATTTAAATCTGCAGATGAACTACTGGTAGGACATTCTTTGGAAGGGTGGCCACTAGGAGGGACTCTCCCATGGCAGGAATGCAACCCAATAGTAGAGGCGACTTTATATTTGAAGCATCTCCATTTAGTGCAAATCTTAGCATCTAAACAAGTACTCTTAGAATCCACAAAAGTCCCTAGTAGGTTATGCAGTTGTCTTAGAAGAGAAAGTACCCAGGGAATCTCTGCTTCACAATTAAGGAATTCCTTAAAGACTGCAAACATTTTATTTTCAGCTTTTCAGATTCACCCTGATCAATAACTGTCCTCTTATCCTGCTTACACATTTAACTCTTCCAAAAACATGTTAAAATGCAAATAGAAAAAGATCAGCTCTACTCAGTGTCTGGTGGTTCCAAGCTCTTAGCACAGCCGCAAGAACTGAATTTCAAGTTCACATTGTCCCAGCCCAGTGCTATTACAGTGGAAAAACAAGGTCGCATTCAGAAGGTAAATGAGACGAGATCTGATCAAAACCCTGTTCACAAAGTCTCATTGTGAATTTCAGCTGACTTTCTCTGCTCTTTCTGGGCTTGTTCACATACAATTCCTCTCTGAATAACAGCAGGAGTAGTTAAAAATCTCTTTACCCTGAGAGACTTGCCAGTGTCCGTACAAAAGAGTTCTCTGAGCATTTCTTATGCTGTTTACTTGAGTTTCCTGAAGGTTTGTTACATCTCAATCGAAAACTCAAACCTGGACATGCCTGTCTTGAATAAAATTTTATACCCAGTACAAATGCAGAGGAAGCTGTACTGTGAGAGGGAAGTTTTGCACAAGAGTCCAAGGCCCAGAGATACATCTGCAAAGTACATTGAGACAAGAACTGCTCTACGCACGAGTCCTTCACTGGCACGGCCACTCTTGGCTTCACAAATACAGGACTCTGCTCAAGAGTCAAGAAGCATCCAAGGGGCTTCCCTGTTCCATAAGACTCTGGCACCAGGAGTTCACCTCTGAAAAGAGGGATACAAAACTCCGTGGAATGACCACGGGTGCAGATGACAAGTGTCATGGCAATCCACCCCTGGCTGCTTCTCATTTCTGGAGTACCCAGCAACCTGGCATAACAAACACTGAGCCATCCAAAGCAAATGTTCAGAGAAACCCTATATCCCACACTTGCTGGAATGGTAAACTCAACACTACTTTTTTTGGAACTGTTAATACCAGTGGGCCTGCCAAAAAGTTTAGTCACCTACAAACTATACCCCTTGTCTAATCCCCACAAAAGAATGAGAATGACTGAAACTTTCAAAGTGGAGCATTATCTCAAAATTAATCTGGTGAAAGTTACAGAAAGAGAGAATTTTCCCTTTTAAAATACCCCTACTTGCTGCTTTAATCCAAATTTATAATTTCCACAGTTGTCATAGCTCATTATTTAAGAAAAAAATATGTAATTTTTATATTCCTTAAGAGGGCCTTGGCTCTATATACTTGTGACATTTGCACACCACAATTATTGGGATTTCTGTGTACTGTGATATTTCCTGATTTTGTTTGTTCCAGAAGATTTCCTGCCCATGCACCTGTAAAAACTCGATGAGATCAGGTATAATCATCTCATACCTCCAGCACAACGTATTTTAAGCCAAACTCTATTCTGGTGTTTTTTAGACAACAGCCTGAGAAAAATATCCACAACTGTCAATCTTTCTGTGAACAGAGACAAACCCAGTGGTGTTTCACAGAAATAAGGGATTTTCAGTTTGCTCTGGTTACTGGTTTCAGTTTGATCTCCAAAGTTACCAAGTTTGGAGTTTCCTTTGTTTTCCTACCTGCTAGTTCTGAGGCTCCTGCTGTCCAGAAGGTGGTTATCCTCTGCTTTGGGGGACATCCTTGGGGTTTACTAACACATTCCCACAGAAGGTGCTGATCAGGAAAAGCACTGGATTTGCTCTGAGGTAAAGGCAGAAAACTAATTTGTCAACTCATATGGCTGTACTAGGAATATTCCTGACATAAGTGACCACTAGCTAGAGTAAGAATCCCAGGATTTTCCTTGATTCCAGCTTGCAGACAAGCAGATAATTCTCTTCAGCTCAGAAAGCAGCTTCCCAGCTAACCTAGCCCAGAACTTCATCACTCGGCCCTTACTGGGTTAACAGTGGTGACAAAACAGCTGTGCTGCCATTTCTGGAAAATACAATTATAATGGATAGAATACCAGTGTTGAGTGTTTTGAGAAGTACAGGAAACTAAAAAGCAAACAAACAAAAAATCAACCCTAAATCTAACCATATAAACTCAGTCAATAATGGCCATCAGTGAGTAGATGTGTTCCTCCCCAGTAGAGATACAATGGTTGTCACAACTAAATATGATCTGTGGCTGGAAGCTAATGAGGGAGTTTCCTAAAATCTCCTGGTCCAAGAATCCAGTTGGAAAGAAACGTAGAAAGAACCCTGCTCCTTCCAGACACATCATGTGCTGTGGATCAGATCACTCCTCTAACCATTAAAATCTATATGACATCTCTTTATAAGCACAAAGGATTACCAAAAAGCAATTTTAAGTGGAGGCCTGACTGAGCCAAAGTTACTTCTGCCCTCATGAATTCTCAAACCCTACTAAACCAGTAAGAATGGGAAAAGGGGCTAAAAAATGGAAACATGAAAGGAGGTTCTTAAAATCTAGAGGTTTTTTTCCCCCCCTAAATTGTTTGCTTAACGCTTAACAACCAGTTTGCATTGCACTGGTGTTACAACTGACTTTTGTTTACTGAAATGTGATGGCCACATAATAAACCCAGTTTTATGGTCGTTTCCAGCCTGCTTCTGTGAGGGGGTGGGGAAAGGACAGCGATTTAATTTCCACAGCTCATCCAGAGCTTCAGCCCTGCCCAGCACAGCACCAGTCTTGATACTGGCACTGTCTCGATACACAGCACTGTCCTGATACTGGGAACTGGGCTGAAATCATTAAAACTATCAACACAGGATGAGACACATCAAGAAAAGAAATGAGACAGAAGGGGAGAGAATAAAGCTCGTAACATAATGAGATGTTTATCTATAAAACATTGCCCACTTCAAAGCAGGAAGAGCTTCAGCTCCTTGGTTAAACAAAAAAGAGCTTTTAATTAAAAGATCAGTCAAAGATTTTCCACAGTCAAGCAGCCTCAAAGAAACTATGTGTGGAGGAGGCTGAGAGTAATTTCTAACATGATTAGTCCATTCTTCAAACTCAACAAGGTTTTATGAAAGCAGTATTTCTCAAGATCCAGAAGATAAAGATTGTGGAAGTATCCTCAGCCCTTCAAAGAACACTGTCCCTTCCCTTCTGCTGCCTCCATCCTCATCAGCTTTTGCTCTGGAAAAGCCTGGAGAAATACTATCAGAGCTTTGTGCCTCCCACCTTGGGGCAAGATAGACTGTAAGCCTAGGACAGATGGATCATCACATGGATACTCAGATGGATCATCACATGGATACTCAGCTTAGGCTTAAGCAAAGTTACTGCCAGTTACTTCAGCAGGTCTGGCAATATAACTTGAAATATTTCTATACATTGCTTTATCCAGCTGAAAACACACTGCCTTGAGCACACAGCCTGCCAGTAGACAAAGGTTTAAAAAACTCTGGAGATTTAAATGGCATCACTTTCTGGAACACCCTTCCCATACAAGGAATATTTGCAGACTGGGATGGACACAACACCAGCACCTTTTCCCCTTCCAGCATCAGAATACCAGTGTTAGGGCTGACATTACACGCTCTGGGGAACAAGACTTAGACCCGCTTCTCTTTGGTCATCTGATTTTTTATGCTCTTCTTTTACTTTTCTGAAAAAAAAAAAACCAAAAAACCAAACCACAAACAAAACAAACAACCAGGATTCTGACAATTTACTCTTAAACAGGCAAAATGCAACTCTTTTTCTACAGGCTGCAATTTAGCAACTACTTTACATTATTGCAGATAGACAACACCAGGGTTACTGCACTCTGGAGGAGCTTTCTCAGAGCAGAGAATACCAGTCCCTGGAATGACTTGTGTTCACAGAAACTCAGCTTCATCCCCACTCACCAGCTGGTAATTGTGACTAATGGACTTTATTGCTGAGCTGGTTCTGTTTTACACAAGCACAGGGAATTACCTCTGGTTTACTTCAGGAATCACAGGCATTTTTGTCTATGAGAGTAAGTATTCAGTTATACTTTTGATGGTCTTTCTCTCCCCTGTCCTGAAGAGAACTCAGCTCCTGCCAACAAATTTATCATTATCCACACCCTTGTAGAAACAACCCCTATAAAAATGATTACATGAGGCATCATTATTTGATATTATAAGGATTTCTACATCTGCAGTATAAATGCTGCAACGGCAAAATGCAGAACTTTGGGGTGTGAAAAAACAGAAAACAATACCCTCCAGATGCAGGGAAGAAACCACCTTTGCATTCTGCCTTGTTCATACTAATTAAACCAACTTTCTATCCTTAGCACAGGATGGGATTTCTCCAGTCAGTTAAATCATCCTGGTTTAGAAATGAGACAGCCCATGGAAAGCAATCAAAACACATTTAACTACCATTCATCAAATTAGTCCGAATATCGGTCGCCAATCCATGGAAACGAAGGGTTAAGGATAAGCTACAGTTCAGTATGGGAAGAAAGAAAAGGCAGCCAAGATAAGTACAGTATGTCAAAGGACCAACTGCACCCTGTCCCTAAGGCCCTTTCCATATTTCATACATTAATAAAAATGACTTCATTGAAGTTGCTGGTGAAATTCTTCCTTGCGTGAGTAGCGATGATTTTAACACTTTGCACCAAAGCATCCATCAGGACAGGAATATGAGAGGAACATAAGTCTGCTCATGGGACATGGACACATTTACTTAATCCCTAATAGCTTTCCTATGCAACAGAACAAATTCCAATCAAGATACAAAACCTACAGAGCTGGTAATAAATGGAAAAATATATGTCCCTGTGTCAGCCAACACATCCCCTACATGTGCTCAGAACCAGACCCTGCAAACTCATGTTATCCTTGGGAAACAAGGATATATTTTTCCAGTGATGAATATCAAATTTTCCAGTAAGAGCTTCACATTTAAATTTTGCTGTTGATAAAAACACTGAGCTTGTTAGCTGTGTGCTCCACAGTCTGATTAAAAGGGCAGAAAACTGCAGCCCTGATGGAATTTATGGCCTGAGAGAACTGGGTGTTGATCACAGATCACACAAGGACAGAGTGCTCTGCCTCAGAACATGCAATCCATATCTATCAATGCCTGTGGAAAAACATTGCTGCTCCATGAAATATAATGGATGGAACATTCCAAAAGAGATCTGTGAACACATGTCTACTTTGGAATGTAGTAAGAAAAAAGCTGATGCATGGAAAATCTAACAGTGTCTATTATCATCAGAGATACTCAGTCTTGTATAATCTTTAATCATTGTGTTCAAACTGCCTGGAGATAAAGCATGGGAAAGTTTCAGAAAATAATGAAAATATCAAATATTTGTCAATCTCCTATTGTCAGTCTGTGAGAATCAGAGAAAAATCAAATTAAGTCCTACACAAGCAATGCAGTGCCAAGGAAATCAGAGAAGTACTCTGCTTCAGTTTTACAATTTTGTTGTTTTGAAAGCTACATTCCCCGTGGAAGTCAGGAGATTTTTACGAAGAGTAAATTAACAAAATAGGGGAGGAATTGAAAAGAGACAAAAAAATTAGAGAAGTTACTTTGCTGAAATACTAGTAGCTCCAAAACACAGGACTGCTTCCAAATAAACTCCTCAGCACCTCCAGGGTTCTGGCAGGTTTCAGAGGAAACACAAAGGGGTAATACTTGCTTAAATTTCTTTGGCCAGCTTCACAACTTTAAGATTTTGAGAAGCCAAATACTACCCAAACAAAAAGAAGCAAGTTTTCCTTTTCCTCCAAACCCAGCATTATTCCCTCCTCCTTTCACCCTTCTCCTCTTTTGAGTCATTTAATACTGTGTCAGAACCAACACAATCACAACCATCCCCTGGCTGTTTCCTTGTCACTCTGCCACTGTCAAGCCAATTGCAGCATATTAACTAAACTAATGAAACAGTCAGCATGAAAATTACTTTTAGATTTACTATCACGTTAAATCTACTACTGATAGATCCTAGAACTCTACCAGCACTGGGACAAAAGCACCATCTGCAGAGATCTAACCATAGGACAGGCTCTTCCTGACAGCTCATTCAGCAGGATTCCCAGAAGCTCCCTGCCCTCATCCAAGAATGGCTTTAATTTTCATCAGCAAAAAAATCTAACACAAAACAAAATGCATAAACCACATCCTGCTGCTTGCCATGCCCTGAAAGTTCTTCTAGTACAAGCTCATGGAGAAAGCACTCCCACTCAGCACATCCTCCCAGCCAATGCTGAAAACTGCTGGGAAGACCCTTTAGTGTTAGAGAACTTACTTATGATCTCTTCCATTAATTTAGCATTCGTTGCCCTTTCAATTTGGAATCAGGGGAACTCAGATTATCACTCAACTCTGCCTCAAACAGATAATTTCAGAGGCAGCAAGTTACTCATGCTCATGACTAAATTCCTCTAAGAGGCCATTCCAAACTGTGACATAGTCTCTGGCTGTTCCCCTTTCCCTGGCCTGGGAGCAGAGGAGATGCTGCCACTGACATCTGTTTGTCGGTACTCCTGGAACAATTTATCAATGTCAGCCCGGTCAAGCCACCTCACAAGACTAACCAACAGAGCTGGCCCTAACTGGCCTTGGAAGAGAAGCTTAAGGCAAGTAAAAATTACCCTCCAGGGAAAAATAAACTTCTTCAATACCAGTTTAATCAGCAGTATGTTACTACTCTGAAAAATGAGAGCATTTGTAAACCCCCCCATGCAAGCATGACTTGTGGGAGGGAGAGGTGACTAAGGAATTAAACTATCCACTGGAGAGCAAATTGTGGTTTGTTGGCTCCACTGGGAACAAAAGGTCTATGGCTCAGTGCCCGAGCTCCAAGAGGACATGACTTGCTGTCGGTATTTCCATGAAAGCTGTTATGTGATTCATTAGCTTTGCTGGCCCCTCTCTCCTCCCTCCCTTCCCCCCACACCATCATTAAACTCATCTGGTCTCTTGAGCTCTTGCTTGGCAGAAATGGTGTTCTGACACACAACAGAGTTAAAATGAACGGCTCCCATGTTTAGGAGAAAAAAAGGGAGATGAGGGAGATTAAAGAGACCACTCAAAAGATCTGACTACCCCAAAAGCAAAAAAAACAGAAACCACAAGAAATAATATATTTCTACAATACTCTTTATCTTGAAAGTCTCCCATGTTTTACAAACTATATATCCTACACTGAAGAATCCCCTCAAGCCCCTGGGCCAGGACAAAGCAAACATAAGAAAGCAGATCAATGCTGGCTCAGTGTATGCACTGACACTTGAGATCCTCATCCAAGCCATGTAAGCATGTTTTACAAATAAACACAGTCCCAAAAAAAGTCTAACCCTTGGATAACCCCACCCGTCACCTTCTTCCAACTGGAGAAGTTAACATTTCCCATTCAATTGACTCTTTCAAGAAGAGTTTTTGTGCGTGGAATCATTTTTTCCCCCCACCTTTTCCCAAATATATTACTCATCACATCACCTGCAGATGTTCAGGAGGATAAACAAACCCCACCATCACCCTGTCAACCAGTGTCAAAGAATGTTAGAGCTCCTGTTCAGAAATAACAGGAGGCCTCACTGTTTCCAAGGCAAACTATGTTTGAAAGGCTTTCTCCCAATAAACACGGTGCACTGGATAACACTGGATTCTTCCATACAGCTCCCATGAAACGTTCCAGCTATTCCACAGGTGCTCTGGCCTGTGTTTATATACTAATAGTTCCTTCAGCTTGGGGTAGCCAGTTTCAAAAGCAGAAAACTACTGACAAACTGCGGCAACAATCACTATTGTTTTAAATCTCCTTCTGTACTACTTTATAGGCGTTTTCATCCTAAAACCTCCACAGGCTTTAGAAAAATTAATATTCTGAGCCCTCAGGTATAGCCAAGGAAAGCCAACTGCCTACAAATAGCAGAGTTTTGGCAAACAAGTGATGAAAACTTGGGTCACACACACCACACAAGTTCTTACAAATGACTGTGAAAGAGGTTTAAAGTAAGTTTTAAATTAGAAGCCAGGAAAAGCCTACAGAATCTAACATTACTACAGGCAATCCTCTCAAATCCTTGTTAGCCACTCTTACACTCTTAGGAAGATGGAGATTAATTTGGGATTATATTGGGCTGTTAGAGAGTCTTGAAAGTTTCCTGTTCAAAACACTCCCATCAGACACCAGCAATGGATTGCTTTTCCCTGTCTTCCCCTCTCCACAGTCCCTTCCTCAGGTAGTCCCGTGGTTGTTTTTTTTTATTCCCTTATGTTAACTTCCAAATGCTCAGCTTGGGGGGCAGTAACTTCCTTCCTGTTCCTTGACAGCACTGACCAGCCCACCCAGAATTTGCACTTAACAGGAAAACCTGTTACAGTACATAATACTCTGATAAGTCTATGAAAATAAGTATTTTACTGGAGATTACAACCTGTATCATAACAGGATCAGATTTTTCAAGAATTCGATGTCCACTGACACCAAGAGGAAGAACAAGTGTTTCACAAATGGATGGTTAAGTTTGGTGTGCAAGACTTAAGAGATGAACCATACGGTGTCCATGAAGTTTCTTGAAAAGCTAAATAAACAAGATAACTGTGAATATCATGCTCAGGGAAACAGGTCACAGGTGTCTGCAGTTAAAGCCTCAATAAAGAGGCCCAGTCCTGGGGTTTATTTTAGTTATTCTAAAAGCCTAAATTTAAAGAATAAGACAGTTATTCAAGGGGCAGGTATCCCTGAATGAGAGCTGAATTAAGTCCATCCACGCAGAAACGAAACTCAGAGACACTTCCATGTACTACATTCTAACGTGAGAAACAAGTTTTTACATCCTACCTGTCAAAAACCCAACACCAACTCTGCTTCAGATGCCTTCATGTTATCCTGAGTTCCAAAGCCAGAGCTCTTACACACAAGGAGTATGTCATCAAAATTTTATTGTCAGCAGAAATGTTCCTGAAGCTTTTTTCACCACTGAACACAGTTTTGAGCATGTAATTCAATACAAACCACTGTTTTCCAATCCTATTCATACTTAAAAACAGTGAGAACATATTAAGGCATAGTGCAGCCTACACTTAAAAATTGAGAATAGTTTTAAAACTGCTTAACTGTAACAGTAGTATAAAACTATTCTGTTGCCCTTTCAATAACAAAATAAATCACAGGACAAGAGAAAACAAAGGATGAAAGAGATTTTCCAAACCCACAGGGGGTCTTCCACGCTCATTTATCATCTCTGCTAATAGTAATAAGCTGTTCAAATCCCACCTCTGCAAAATCAGAGTCGGTTTTCTCTGTCTGACCAGAAGTTAGCAGTGTCCCTCCCCATGGCATTATCCAGCTCTCCCCTAGTTTATTGTCAATATTATCCCTCCTAAATGACAGTAACATGCTTAGTTCCAGCAACACTTCTGTAGCTGGCGGTGAAATACAGTCTTGGGGGGGCTGGGGATGTAGGCAGCCATACTTTCCAGCCTGAAGTTTAACTTTCCCTTAGGGCAGCATTTCTTCTGGTGACTGGATACTGGTAGCTTTTGTGTTCTTCACTAGAGTGCTGATTAACATAGTGCCAGAGAGTTCTCACTACACCTCTCTGCTGTTCCAGCACTGCTGGCAGATCTATTGTGAGAGATCCCCGAGCAGCAATGCAGCCTTGTCTACTTTCCCTAACAAATACTAGAGATCAGGTACACTTGTATTTGCTTTTAAAACAATACCTACATATCTAATCCGAAGTTATAAAAAAACCCTGATCAAGCAATAACAACTTAAATGGAATTTTGTGAATGAAATTCCCATGGCAACAGTAAGAAACAGAGTGCCAGGAAATACAACCGATTGCAGGTTTTATGTGCTTTAGAGGGTTCTAAATTCGAACAGAAACTAAGAAATAAGCAGTAGAGATCAGTGGGCCTACTGGGTTTTCCCCCCTCATTCAGCATTTGAGAAACAAGCAAAATAAATCAAAAGGCAACGAAAGCAGCTCTACGGCATCAGGAACAAATTACCAGCCGTGCTGTGCACAGTGCAGACATTTGGCACAAGGGGAACGAGATCTACCTGATACCAGCTCCTAGCTTTCTATGAAATCTGCTCCTGATTAACATGCAGAGCACTACACTTCTGAAAGGACAATGGTGGGAAGACCTTCCACAAAGGCATCATTTTAAATTCTAGGGCCTGGAAAATTTCAGGCCTCGGGCCACGAACAATGGGTGAAGGCTAACACCGCCAGGCTGCAGATCCTGACAAGTTGCGTGCACATCACTGCATCAGCTTTGTAACTTTTCAGCTGCATCATGCAGGCTGTGTAAAATAATCTGCCAGCGAGCGGGGTCCCTCCCTTTGCAGGCGTTCTGCTCCAAACGATCCCTTCCAGAAAAGCTTCCCTGAGCGCTGTGCCGCAGGTACGGGAGCAGCAATAAAGAGCATTTACGAGGCACAAGGCAAACAGCAGCGGTGTCCCCAGCAGGCTGGAAAGCCACCCGGCATTAGCTGTGACAACAGCCCTGTGCCGGCTCAGCGGGACGCCGCGGTCCAGCCCCCGAGAACAAAACCCCCATCCCCGCGCTCGCCGCCCCTACAGACCTTGCTCGTGCTCCTCCGCTCGCCCCGGCTGGTTCCCCATCTCCGGTGGCCGCCGGGCTCCTCCCGAGCTCCGCTATGGCCCCGGCTGGGCGCTCATGCCCGGGCTGGGCGCGGACCTGCCCCTGCTCTGCGCTCCAGCCAACTCCGGCGGGCACAGCCAAGCGCCTTCCTAGTTCCTGGCGGCCGAGCCGCGCTGCGGCTCTCCCTCCTCCCTCATTCCAATATTGCGCTCCGCGGGCCGGGCTGGGCAGGGAATGAGCCGCAGGAGCCGAGCGGGGCAGTGCCGGGGACACCCGGCGGCCGCCGCCAGAACTGCACCGGCTCGGGTGGATCCGAGCTCCGCCGCCGCCGAGGACATCGCCTGGAAAAGATCGAGCCCAGCTTCCCTGCCCCGAAGCAGCCGCGGTGAACGGCCATGGGGTCGGCCCCGGGCTACACCGGGATAGTGCGAAGCAAAAACGCTGAAACGCAGCTGGGGGAGAAGGAAGGCAGACCCTCGGCGAAGACCTGGGCAGCCAAAGTCAGCGTTAATTTTGTCTCCAGTTCACAACACCCGAAGCGTGCTTGGAGCAAACAGGCACTGCCCACAGATGTAACTACACCGCTGAGCACAGCACTGACACGCCTGGGCAAGGGCAGCTCTTAACCATCACAAGAATTAGGGGACCAAGTTTCAGAAATGCTCAGCATCTTATGAAAACGCAGATATCCATGACATTGAAATGGAGACTGAACTCCTCAGAAAACCTCACCGTGATTGTGAGCACAAGCTCTTTGTGACAAGTCCCATCCATCAGATCTGCTCCGATATCCTCTGGGGCTATTCCCGGGTCAGCCGAGCATCCCCAGCTGCTCTCAGCCTCCCCTGGTGCTGAGAACAGTCAGCACATTGCAAGTTCACATCCATATTATGAAAGAAAAGGCAATATATGGGATACACTAAAAACTATTAAAACCAAATTCTCTTTATCAAAGTAAGGATGTGGTGTTTTATTCCTAGAAAACGACTACAGTTATTTCCAAATTTCCCTTCATACTAATTCCTTTCAAGCACTTAAAAAAGAAAAAAATCCAGCAACCAAGACACTAACCACAAATATGATCTACATACCATATCTCTATCATCAGTACTTTTGCCTGTGACTGGTACTGCAAGAGCAGCTGTACAAGGCAGGCCTACACTGAGCTTGGCCAACAGCCCATCTTTCAGAGAAACCAAGATGCTACTCAATAATGGGAGTCTTGACATACACGGGAAACAGGGATACTGAATGACTCCAGTGACCAGGTTCCATTATGTGGATAATTAACAATCATCTTAAGTCTTGGTTTCACCAAGAGAGTTAAAAACGAATTCAGAAATAAAAAATGTGCCTCCCAGGCTCAAACCAGATTAATTCTGTGTGTTTTATTTTCAGGCTAGCTAGTTGTGAATCCATTGTTTCAAATAAAATACCTGGAGATCCTTCATTATGATAGAAAGAATCTTGCTAATGTTTCAGTATAACAGGGTGAATTAGTTGTCAGTCACAGGTTTTCCATTGTTCTTCCTCTGACACTTTATGGATGAAGTGAAAAGTTTTCATACAGCTGTCTGTATTTGGATGACATGAAACAACTCCTGTCTACTTCTGTCTTATGACATGCCAAGTACACAGGCTGGAGTTTAATGAATAAGTCATCTAAGTTCTATAAAAAGGGATCAGTGATAGCACATTCTTTTTCTAAGAAGTCATCTCTCAACCTCTTAGGTCTTGTATCTTATTAGGATGGGCACTTGCCCTTTCAAAAGGTACAAATATTCTCCAACTGCTGTTGAAATGCACTTCCCAGACAAAGATATTTTCTTCTATTACAGACTAAAGAGTGACTTCTGCTTTTCTTCAGCAGGCCTTACCCAAGGGGTTACATTAGCTGAGAGTGCCTGTTGGGTTGATAAATCCTGACACTGAGCATTTATTATTTCATCACCTGCTTTCTGTTTCTGTAACCACAAAAGGGAATAGTGTACCAGGGTCCCAGTGCAGCATGGGTGCAAGCCTGGAGTAATTATAAAATGTAATCACTGAGTCAGAGCAAACACACCTGAAATCTGAGCGCTGTAGAAGAGTCAGGGCTGGAAGAACCAATCTGTTATTTTCGTCAGTGGCACGAAACTAAGAACATTCTGACACCATGATAGGGAGAATGATGTCAGGCATAAGACTTCTAGCCCAGGTCCACAGTGAAAGGGAAGGCCTGAGTTTTAAAATACGGCTACAGCCTGAACAAAAGTCATGGATAAGAGGTTATTGTTCAAACTGGGGGAAAAAGAAAAGGAGTAACAACAAGCATGACTTCTAGCATGGTGATTAGGTAATAAACTACAACAGACATGTGGGCTAGATCTTTAGGCAACTATTGGTTATCTGAACATTTTACATTACTTTCCCTCCCTCTTCAGTAAGAAAGGTATAAAAATGAATTAATGAATTTCATCTCTATTAAGCAGATTAGCTGGTTTCTTCCCTGGCATGAAGTTTGACTCATCCCTTTGCACTTTGTTGAACTGCCAATAAAACGTCACGAACACTTCTTTCCTTTATAGTGAGAACGGGAATGAATTACTCAAGGTGTGACATAAATGATTCTTTCAACTCATTAGTCAAGTGACAGGATTTACTTGCCAGGCATAACCCTTCTTCACATCCTGCTCTCACAACACAGCAAATGAATTAGTGTAACTTCTGCTCAAACTGGGATCCCTGCTCAAGAGAAAAAGTGGGAAGATGCCACAGAATGGTCTCAGATTTGCAGGGGCCAGGTAGCTGACAGAAGGCTGAGGTCTAAAGAAGTTACTCACACTCTACTTCTTCCATTAATGCTAAAGATTTTATGAGCACCAAGCACATAAGTAGCAGGGAAAATAAATCTACAGAATGTGTATTTCATGCACAGTAGTGGACCCCAAAGCGTTAGGAATATAACATCCAAGTCAAAACCCAGAGGAGCAAAAGCTTTTTTTCAACCACTCCAAAACCAATTTTTTTGTTGTGAGGATACTTGGTGAGGTCACAGTTCATGGCACAGATCTACAGCCTTCCAGGAACCCATCTGAGATGTAGCTGTCAATCCCTCCCCCTCCTATTTTACAGTCTTAAGATCTAATGTAAGCCAAAAGCTGCTAAAAAAACACCACACACCCCAAAAAACTCCACAAAAACAAAAAACCACCACACCAAAAAAGAGTGGGGAAAAAAAAATATTCCAAGGAATGCCAAGCCCTCCCCTGATATGCAATACTTGTCAGACCAGGCCAGCTCTGCGTTCCTTTCCTTGCTCCCTCCCATTCTTTAAGTGCAAACACAGTGGCACTCTGCCAAGGCACTCGGGCTGTGATACATTCAGGCCCAGAGAATTTGTGTTAAGGATCGTTTCTCTCTGAACCGTCAGAGGGAAGGCTGATAATTAACCCAGGGCAGGTAGTCAGCACAAGGTTGTGTTGACTTTGCTGAACAATTTCAGTAAAGAAGCCTGAAAAGAAATGAAAACAAGCTGAGAGATCATAGATTTATGCTATTCCTGGACCATCCAGGCATGTTCCCCTTTCTGTTTAGGTGTCCCCAGCAAGGCTTTTGTGATCACCACAGTTTTGCTTACAGCTGTAATGGATCTTCCTTATAAATGCTGGCTTGAGCCAATTAACTGTCAACAATTTAATGAATCAAGTCATTACAGCCCTTAAGATTTAGCCTTTCAGTATCCCTACCACACACTGAATCCTCTTAACTGGCTCAAGTCCCAGAGGGGCAAACATGTGCCAGCAAAATCATTCTCAGGGGGATATACACAGAGAAAAGGGTCTCTTTGACAGGTGGTTTTAACAAGAAGTTGCATCAGAATCTCGGGATGTGTTAATAGAGATTCAGTGCAGGAAATGTGAATTGTGCAGCAGATTAGGACAGCAAGAATACTGAAAAAGGTACATTCTGCAGTGTTGTCAGCAGAAGTTAATTCCTACTTGTTTAATAATGCAAGATGACTGCAGACAGCCTGTGAATGCCTCTCAAAAAAAACCTGTTATCCATAACAGGATCAGGTATCAGAAACCCTCCCAGAAAGCCTCTAAAATGCCTTGTTCTCACCCCATTCCCAGTTACCAAAGGGCAAAGAGAAGCCTGAAGAACAGTCCTGTGAAGCAGCATCCCTTCCCAGCCATTTCAAGGCCTAGAACTATCCATGGGTTACAGAAAGAAAGAGCAAAGCTTAGAGGAACATGAATATTTAACGTGGCAACAAACATCACATAGGAATATTTTCAGCAAGGGCATCAGCAGTCAGCAACTGTATTTGCAGCTCTCACAAGAAAAAGAATCCTTGTAAGAAAAAGTAAGAGAAACTTGACAGGTAGTTGCCATAATTTAAATCTGGAATGCCAAATTTGATCTACCTCAATTCATGAGCTTCCCCTTCAGAGGTTAGTGGATAAAATCATCTAAACTGGTGCTGAAACTTAGTCTGTCTACTCAACACTTGGGGAAATCACACACAGAGGAAATATTTGGTTAAGGACTGTCAGGGAGGTTAAGGTTCAGGTTCATATTTATACCAATATGTTAAACACCTTTGCAGATATTTATAGGTGTGTGTAGATGTCAATATGCATATTCAGCTGCATGTGGATGTAAATGTAGACACATTTCCATTGCTTTGCATGTTAAATCCCTGCAGTACTCCTTGCCAATTTGAATGACAGCCTGACAAAGCAATATTTTGAGTCTTCCTTTCCTTTTTATAGCAGTTCTGGAGCTAGACTTGATTTTTCTTTGTAAGAAAGAATGATTATGCAAGAGCTGTGTCTTGTACCTGGAAGGGGTAGCAAAAATGCAACTGGCTCTCCAGATGAAGTTTTAAAAGCATATTTACGGCTCCTGGGAAACCCCAGATGAGCTCAGAGATTTGGTTCCCAGTGAAGCCTTGTGGAACAGAACATACCGATCTCATTAGTGTCTCTCACACTTGGCACCATCGTTCACAAGAAAAATGAGACAGTAACGAGCCTGAATGCAAAGTGCAGCAACCTTTCTCAAACCTATAGAAGCCCTTTGATGTGACAGATCACAAAAAGCAGGCGCTGTCAAAAACTGATGTATGGGAGAGTAAAAGGGCCCCAAGGTCAGAGACCTGTCCTTCAAAAGAAATCACTTTCCTTTTTCCTGTCCTAATTGGGGTGCATTAGCATCTTATGAACTACTAAAATGTCAATTAGATATTTTCAAGGGGTTTTTTTTAATTATTATTCTTTTAAAGAAAGCTTTTATTAAAAAAATACTTTCTTGAATTTTCTGGCCACTCAAAGAAGGCTTCTGGTCTGGATTAGCTTCATGTGAACCTAAATTTTTACCCCACATCAGAAAGTGGCAAACACTCGCCAAGCAGAGAAGTTGGCTGAAAGAAGGCACTAAATCTGGTAGAGTCCATATACATTATTCTCTGTAGCCTGCCACATTCCCAATTTTGCTAGGAAAGGAGCTTATCTAATGACTGATATGTGCAGTAACACCATAGACCAGGTGCCTGAAATCCACCCCAGGTGAACAAGTGTCACAAGTGACACTGATTCTTTCCCAACACTAACACCAGTGCTGGCAGGGACCACTTGCCCTCATTCAGTTAAAGCCTCTTTTCTGAGTATCTTTGCTATCAACACAGAAAAGCTGCAAGCAGCTGTTTTAGAGAAAAAAAAAATCAAAAATTGTTCTTTTCACATAAACTACATGACAAGCAAACAGTGATGGACAAATGGACTAATGGGATGTGCTCTACCAGCACTAGGACGGAATTGAACATATACAGGTATCATATGCAGCCACTGGGATATTAACTCTGACAACTGGGCAGGAAGGTGGGTGATATTTCACAGAAAAACTCATCAAAACAGATGGAGCTGAACAGCTTATTGGAGCTGAACACTGTTCATCCCAAACTGTGCCACAAGAGAATGTAATGTTCAGGCCCTTCCATAGCTTTCACTGATTCTGCCAAATTTCTTGGTATTTTTATTTCCCTATTTAATTTACTGAGTTTATAAACAACAGCCTGTGTTGCACAGTAGCTTCATTTCTAATGCTGGCAGAGTTCCATTCTGGGATTAGCTGTAGCTTTTGTCCAGGTAACCCCCAGAGTTCAGAGCCTCAACACTAAATGCTGAGGAGATAATTGAAACTCTTAATTTCTTTGAGTTTGCCTCCTCTATACTTCTGCACTGGCACCATCTCCAAGCTTGGACGTTGATCAACTCTGCAGGAACACACAAAGCAATACACTTTTGTTGTTTTGCCTGAAAACTCATGCCAAGTATTGAATTTCCCGTTTTGTACATAAAAATAAATGGCCATTTCTGATGGAGCAAGGGATGACACAACAGGCCATCCCTCACAGTCCTGCTGGCATCCTGGCTTCTCCCAGCCTCCAAAGAAATAACACATCCCACAGTCATTGAGAGAAGTTATAGCACCTGTCTTCTGCTTTGGGCTTTTGAGAGATCCTGAGCATGTCAGTAAAATACCCAGGATGTCTATAAATAGTAAGTTAGGTGATAATAGCATTGTTTTTGACAGGTTCCTGCTGTTGCCAAGGCGAATTCAATAGGTCTGGAGAGCTTTAGTCTTTATGTGGGGAAAAAAAGAAACGATCTGATGAAGCAGCCTGAGAAAACAAAGTACAGCTACGTGTTACTTGTATTTCAAGGATAACTGATACTTCATATTGGAGCTGGCTGAGCTTGATATAAAAATCAATATATTTGTGAGAAATGGGAATGCCTGAAGTATTCCCAATGCTTTTGGATGACGTGGGCATAGCACAGCCCAGTCACACATCCTGGCTGTCCCTGCTCTCTGATGTCCAGCATCACTCTTTTTGGTTCCTGTCCAGCCTGGCAGATTATAGCTGCTGCCACTGAAATAGCATCAAGGAAGCACAGGAACATGATTAAACTAGACAGCCTTGGGGGAAAGTCTTCAGAAAGTGCTTGAACTGGGAGTTTGTAGGGACTGAATGACAGAACTGAGAGCAGGGATTTAGAATGACTTCTGGGCTCCATTGAGAAAGTAATTTCAACTGTCTGAACCTCAAATTTTCCATTTGCATACCAGTCCTACCATGCAATGCTCTTTCTGAGAAGTATATGATCACATAAGAAGCTTTTGAAATTCTCTGTGAAATTGCATTTTTTAAGGTTATTTGGCTTGCAAACCTCAAAGGAGCAGAATCTGAAAACGCACTGATTTCCTACAGTCCTGGACCTTAAAAGACAGAGTCCTAGTTTCTCATGAAAATATACATTTCTCTATTTAGACATTTTACAATCATTTATTTGCTGTATAGCTTCCTAAACTGGATAGCTTTACAAGTACATGCATTAAAAATCAACATTTTTCAAGATTAGTGACCTCTTCCTCCTATTTTGCAATTTTTCCCGTTCTTTTTCATCTACTGAGACATTAAAAACAACACCAGAGCTCTGTAAGCTTGTTTTTAACATAAACCTGAACTGCTGCTGCAGGACAGCTAATAGAAAAACATAACACTGTGGATAAGGAAGCTGAATACAAGACATGTATTTCTCCCTGCATGTCATTTCCCATCACTTGGGATTTCAAAACTGCCAAGCAGCTACAAAGCCAAACATCAGAGCACAGAACTTCCAACCAGAATCAGTCTCCAGTGCCACTGCTTCAACTCCACTTGCCAAGGATGGATACATGGGATTGGCCTCATCCCCCTTTAAAATTGCTTATGATTTACTCTGACAGCTCCCAACGGGGCAGATGGGGGTAGTTCTGTCAACAAAAGGTTGGGATGAACAACTAAACCTCCACCAAGGGCAGCATACAAACAACTCTATTTAAGCAAGCAATCCTGAGGTCAATTATTTATTACCTGCAGCATCTGGAACACGTGCTGTTGCTCAAGGTCAGCACACAAATGGTGGACAGTCACACCCAAAGAAAAAAGAAACCTAAGCTTCTTTTATTTCCATACCCTATTGCCTTTAGTTGCTCTCACACGATACTATAATACCACCAGAGTGCAGCTGGAACTAATATAATGTCATTTCAGTAAAATAATCAAATCACTCACTTGAGTAACAGACAAAGAAAGCCCAACCTAAGAAGCACAAACAAGGGGGAGACAAGATGCCTGCAGTTGAGACATGAAAGTCAAACACAGAACAGATGAAGGCCATCAAAGAATCCAAAGAGTTTCAGGACAAAAATTGAAGATTTACACAGTTGGCTATGTACACAAACATCTGCATTCCCCAGCTACTGGAACATTCTCACTTGGATTAGCTCCACAGTCAGTTAGCATTGCATTTTGATCACAATCAGACTATTTTGGGTGCCATTTCAATTAAAAAAAATATAGCAGCTGAAAACGTTCTCTCCTTTTCTGCTTATGGTGCCTGGAACGTGTTGTGCCCTGTGTCATACTGATCCTTAGTTCTCCTCTCAGCAACAATACTCTGTATTTCAGGGTGCCTACTGGCAGTTTTTCCACAGTGTGACAATCTAAAAGCAGCATTCAGCTCTTTTACCTTGCTCACTAATATCAAGTACCTTTCAGTGGCCATGACAGTGATACATTCTTGGGATACTGCTGGATTTCTAACCACCCCTTTGGACTATGAAACCACTGTAAAAACAGACATTTAAGATACAGACCTCTCCATACACATACCTGTAATAGGGATAGTTAAGGGACAGTTCTGTCTGGGTTAAAAAGAATTTTAGAGGGGTAGCACATAATATTCTTAGCATTTATATACACAATACACGTAGATCCACACTTGTACTCTCTTCATTTAGCACTGATATTCCCATTCATACTTTTAGACGTGCTGATGCAAAGCAGCAATATATGAAATTAGATCCAGTGATGTAATTTAAACTGGCAAAGCAGTACCCAGATGTAACCTGACCTCCATAAACCATTTTACCCTTTGTATTTAAAGTAGTCATCATCATAAATCTTATCCCTCCTCCAATCCCAGCTATTATAGCTGCATGCAGAAGAGGGCTCTCTATTCCAGTGCTGATATTTTTTATCTGCCAAACGTATTCCATTCTGGACTCCCTGCAGTGCTGTTTCCCTGGCTGCATTCCCAGAATCCCATGCTGCATCATCTGTACAGGTTTTTTCCCTGCTTTACTCCTCCCAAGCATCATGCCTCTTTTATTGGCTCATGAATCTCAAATTCCTTTGGATACAACTCGTCACTATTAAATTTGAGGATTTACACACCGGTTAACTGCAGAACAGGATCCGTGTTTTGGTTACTGTGAAGCATTTGTGCTGTTACAAACCTCATCATTTTCTTCCAGGGATATATAAAGTTGTTTGGGGTAGGGGGGGTTGGTTGGTTTTTTGTTTTAACAGAAACCTCTTTCTGGTTAGTAACATTGTTCTGTCACGCAGCCAAAACCTGCCGAGGCTGTGACAAATAGGGAGGTCACGGTCAAATTTAATAAGATCTCACATTCCCTTGGAAATGCCACCAGGGAGCAGACAAAAGCAAGCGTTTGCTGAGCTCCTGGGGGAAAGCAGAGCGTTTGCACAGAAGCCCTTGGTATGCAGATGGTGTCGCTGCCTTTGGAAACAGGCTCAGGTTTGAAAGCAATGGGAACAACTCCCGGGGCTAAGGCTGAGGGCAGAGCGCGCCCCGCGGGGGCTCAGGAGCACAAGCTCTACATGAGGATGCGTAGGGCTGGCTCTTTGTTCTCACCTCTGCTGCGTCCCAGGAACAGCGGGATAACCACTCCGCTCAGTCAGCAGGGGGAGAAGAGAGAACGCTATTGATAGAGAGTGAAACCCTAAGAAAGCAAGAGGCGATGTATTCTGCGTGTGATGTGTTCTCGGGAAGCGCTGGGCTGTGCGTCCCTGTGCCCTGACGGGACGGGCGCGGGCCACCGGCGCCACCGCCTGGCTGCTGTGGGGTGCCCTGATGGCTCCTAAAACCCACAGCCTCTCCCTTCTAACTTCATTTTACTGTCTTGAGGGGTGTGGGATGCTAGGCACAGTGTGTGCCTATTATAGCAGGTTATTATTATTATTATTATGGCTGTGCTGCAAAGGGGTGACAGGGATCTCACTCACAGCACGGGGCACAGACTGTCCTCCAGAATCTTTGTATCTACCTGTGCAGGGCTTCAGTCGACTCTCAGCAAGCTCAGAAATGGCTCCTGTTGTGATGGTCTTCTTCAGCCTCGAGACTCCAGAAGCTGCTGCTGCCCCCGGCTTGGTGAGCGTGTCCTCGCTGCTCGCTCGCTTCAGCTGCAACACACACAGGGAGCAACCACATTAGGACCTCGAATATCCCCATCAAGGAGTTCAAAATGCAGGGTTCCTTGGAGAAAAGGAACATTTCCATGAAGGAACCCCGTGGGAAGATTGCTTTGATAACCGTACTACACAATATTTGGTTTGCATTCTAGATTTTTGTGGAGTTGGTTAAGAGAGAACACTGTTGATCAGTGAAGAGTGAAAATGGGAAAGAGCGTTCAAATAGGCAAATAACTGAAAGGCAAGAAGAAAATAGTTTACAGGAGTAGTTTACTGGGCAGCTCTGGCTTAGATCTCGCTCTGAACAGCATTCATCACATTTCCTCACTGGTTTATGTTTAGTCAGGTACTTGGGCCTGTGCAGAGAAGTTCCAGTTGTCATTCTGACACACTGTGTCAACACAGCAAATAACTGGCCCTTAATCTATGTATCGAAAAAAAAAAATCCTAAGGGGATCTGCTGGTTCACAAAGTTTTGCCCCAAGAGTGGCTTTAGATCCTCTGAAGAGACTTTTGAGCTATTCCAACAGGCAACTGCCAGTTCCTTCTGTGTTTGACAAACAGGAGTCACCAAACTTCACGGCACCATAAACCAGGTGATATGAGCAAAGAGTAGGCGGGAGACCAAGCTGAAATCTGAAAAATCAATTAGCTGAGAAGCTCAGGCTTATAATAACATACAAGGGCAAGATCTAATGCAATTTCCAGTTGGAAATCCATTATCTTACATGTGACAATTGCAGCTCTTGACCTCATGGAAAGTCATGAGCAAAGATGGCTGATGATCTCATGGCAGGACCTCATACTATTTGTTCTACTAGGGCCTGAAGGACTCAGTAGAAGAGAAATGGAAAAATCTGCTCACAAGAAATTATTTTTTTCTCATTTTCTTTCACTAAGGAAATAATTCACAGCAAAAAAAAAAAAATCCATTGGTTTTCAGAATAGATAAGTTGCATAATTCTAAAGATCAATACTGATTACTTTCATAGGCTTGGAAGAAGCATATTTGCTTTACAGGGTATATTACAGTATTATTTAAAAAAAAAATATTAGCAGATATTACTATAACTTACCCAGCTTTATTGCACATGAGAATACAACAGACCATTGCTGCTGTGTGGTCTTTTTTTGGGAAGGGATTTCTGGTAATGCAAGTCTACTCTAAGTGCCTACTCAAGGAACCCATGCAACACAAGCACCAGGAAGGGAAGATTCAAGGAGGAACACTAAAATTATGTTGCTTCAGAAAGCAGAAGTAGCATTTTATCTCAGAACTTTGGTCAGCTGACTTCCCAGCCTCTCATTAATTTCGGGAAAAATACTTCAAGCATTTTAAGACCAAAGCTTTGGACAGTCTCCCTAGAGCAGTACTTTTTCCTATCCTTTTCAGTTTGTGGACCCCCAAACTGTTTCCACAAATGAAAACCCACTTCCTTTGAAGTTGTCCAGTGACACCCAAGGGATCCCTGAACCACAGGCTAAAGACCAGTGCTCGGGTTAAAAGAAAAGGCAGCACACAACAAGCACTGTCCCTGTTTAAGTGGTTTCTGAATGTGAAAGGCTTCAGCAAAATGAAATCTCTCAACTCCAATTCTTTCCCCCTTTCATCTCTTCCTCTGACTCAGAGCCTGTGGTTTCCTGGACCCTGTGAGCACATAAGTTTCAATAGTTGAAGTGTTGATGTGCTCCAGGATACCAAACAGGGAACATTTTGCCTTCTGGCAGAGGTTTTGTCAGCTCACTCTTAGGAGGAGAATGGAACAACCTGACTCTCTGACCTTCAGAGACTTCTGCAGTTTCTCTAAAGTAATTTCTTCAATGTGTCCTCTCCTACAGCAGCATGGTGCCTTTTCTATTCCCTTTCTTCCAGGAAACCACTTTGATCTTGTATTTGCAGACGAACAACAATTTGAAGGTATTAGTAGTCATTAGGAAGAAATCTCTCTACATTTAACACTAAATTGAACAAATTAATCATATCAGATTTCCTGATTAGTCTCTTCAGTAGCATTCCTTCAGAGATGAGTGCCTCAGCCACACAGCACACACTCCAGTTCTGGACATAACCTGCCTGGAGCTCTGGACTGAAACATCCTATCGATAAGTGCATTTAGGAGTCTACACAGCAAGTTAAATAAATTAATCCTTTGCTTAAGAAACTGTGACAATTGATGCAGTTTAAAGCTCCTCTTGATTAAAATACTGCACCCTGTTATATATTGTTCACTAAACTTTACTACTGGAGACAGTTTTAAGCCTGTGGTCTATTTTCATTACTGGTACTTTGGTTTGTATTTAGATGACCAGGTTATTTCTGTTTGCTGGCTGCAAAGGTACAGGTGCAGCAGCATTTCTGGTGTATTACTCCATTTTCTTAAAAACACTACTTTAACAGAAGTATATTTTAAAATATATTTGTAGAGAAAGATAGGATTCATAAAAAACATCTGTTCTGTTGCAAGTAATAACTTTTGTCAATATGTTTTGCCTTGAAGGGAGAGGCACAGGTTCTTAGGAATTCTGGAAATTCATTAATAAATCTCTTGGAATTTCATTACACATGTAACCATCAGCTGAACTAAGAATTTGCCATTTATCTTCCTCTGTCTTCAAAGTTTAGGCAATTCCCTCACACAGAGTGTACAAGATACAGTGTCCTCCTCATCACATGCAAAATACATTCATCAGTCTAATACACAACATAATTATAATCACCCTACACTTGATAAAGCAGCTGAGCCCACTCCAAGTCTCTGGGTGAACTATTCCAGGACTAAACCAAAGCTTTAACCTGGAACAGGGCTGGAACCCTTGCACAGTCCCTACGGGTCAGTACCTTGCTGAGCCGAGATTCAAAGGCAAGGGAAGTGGAGGACTTGGATGTCTTCATTCCTGTTGAGGTGGTGGAAAGACATTTCCCCCTGTCAATCCCATGGCTCCCTTGCTTTGCCATTGCACTCCAAGGCCTGGCACTGCTCTTCATTTTCTTCCCAAATACCTCAGTCTACAGACCCTAAAAAAAAAAAAAAGCAGTTTATATATATATAAAAAAATATATATACACTCACATGAAAATATAAGTTGTCTTTCTGTTACCTGAAGGACAGCAACTGAGATATCTGGCACCAGTTTGAAGGGCTGAAAAGGTTGTGCTAAACTTGATTCCCTCTCTTATATACACCAAAACTCAGCCTAGAGAGTCCTTCAGAGCAGGCTGCAGCCACTTATATTTTTCATACCAACTGATAACATGAAGCACCACAGAAGGAACACTGACTTTTGTTGTGACTGTCTAAGGGAGAGACTTCTATCAGGCACAGCAGAACACCTGTGAATGCTGAAGCACAATGAAAGAGTGAGAACACTGAAGTCCACAGCAATTAAAAACAACCTTGGGATAAAATTATTTCTTTTACTGTTATATCCAGCATCTTCAACTGAATTAATACTCACTATTTAAAAGTCATATGAGAAGCGAGTTTCCTCAGATGGAAAATATAGAATCTCTAACTTATCAGTCTTCTAGAGAAGCAGCAGTTGATGTTGCCACAGTGATAAAAAGATGTTTCACAATACAAAAATTTACAAAACACAGTAAAAAATAATCAAATTCCTTGCAAACAAAGATCCAGATCCACTATTCCTCAGAGATGTGCTTATGCAAGAGAGAAATCCTGCCAGGAATCAGCAAATAGACGCAATTTCCTTTTTTTGGACATAGCTGAACACATTTAATATGCCAGCAGGAACAACTAGCCTGTTTCTCTCAGCAGGCTGACAGCTGCCAATTAAACAGCTCCCTCAACTCCTGGAGATCTGAAGCCATAAATTTTCACCAGCCATCACCCAATCCAAACCACGAGCAGAATAAAAGAATTATATGGATATTTTTTTTAAGTCCCAGCAGCCTGCTGGGCTGGGAGTGGGAGGGAGGGGAGATTGCTTGATAACTCCTGCCCTCCTCCACTTCAGGATGAGCAACACTTTTCCTCATTTTCCAAAATAGACACAGGATGTAGCTGTGGATCAGTCTCATGTAGGCAGAGGCCAACCTGCTTCTTGGTTGTTAAGCAGGTAACCAGAATATCTGCACAGCTCAGCCCAGTGCTCACAGGAGGAGCCCAGATGGGCTGGTGGCAGCTTGGGCAGTGAGCCCTTCCATAGAGGGGCTGGAACAATTTATTCCTGGCTGAGTCAGCAGGAGGGCTTTGGTCACATTTTACATCTCGTAATTTGCTTTGTACTTCATTTCACATTCACAGATGAGAACACTCCGTGAACTCCCAGGACACAAACGCCCTGTCTGGGGCCAGGGGGGTGTTTGACAGTGGCAGCACCATCCAGGTGCCACCTCGGCCCATTCAGGGAGTGTTTTGTGCAGAAGGGAGAAGCCAAGTGCTCTGCTGCTGTTTGTCAGAGAACAAAGCCAGCAAGTGACATCCCCTCTATTTGTCCTTGGTGCCTCTCACAGGGGGGGCTGTCTCCTCTCTCCACAGCAATAACCTCTCAGCTCCTAAATAAAGAAATAAAGAAGTTGGTAGTTATTGCTAAGTATAGTCATTACTCCATTAAAATTCTTAACACATCCAGTGTGGAGCCATCCCCTGATCTCATTAGAGTCTTTGTTGGTGATTATGCTGATCACTTGGCTGTTTTAAAGCCCTGGCAGATATGTAAACTGTACTACAATAGATAATAATGTTTAGTGTTCCCACAGCTCAGGAGCCACCCTAGCAAATTCTGGTGCTTTACAGTATTTAAAACCCTATCATTTAACAGGCTTTTTATCTTTTTAACTGGCTTTTAACATTCACTGTATTTATATGGGTGAGCAAGCAACCACACAAGCAAATTCTCTTCCTGATTAGATCTCCAGATTATGCAGATTTTGGCTTTTTTTTCAGATCCAGCAGTTGCTCATACATTTTGCTTTGTTATACCCTCTGGATTTCTTCATAACTATACCTCATTTTCCTGCCTTAAGCTGTACAGATGCTTTCTTGATATCCAGAAGAATTTAATTTTGAGTCATCCACAGCATCTTAAAGTTGCAGTGGAGTGATATGCTCATTAGACCATGATCTTAGAAGTAGAAGAAATAGGTATTTCAAAAAAAAAAAAAAAAAAAAAAGGCAAACCACAACTCAAATCCAGCCAGTAGCCTGAGGCAAACTGGCTTTTTCATGTAAAAATACCTGAATTATGTGCCATGTGGATTTAATAATATTTTACTACACCAAGCAGATGAAACTCAAATTGAGAAGAAATACCTGGATTTATTGGTGTTTATTATTAGTTTTCTATGTATTTCTGTGAGAACTGGCATTTGTAAAAGATGGACATAAGACCTCTCAGGTATTTGGCTAAGCTGAATTTGCCTTGTAGATAAAGATTTCCGTCTCTGAAGTGGGATTCCAAGACTTTCCACAAGCCTTACATGTACTTCAAAGAATAAACCCAGGTTGCACACATCCTAAGCTGCTTTCATTCCTAAGTAGGTGACACATATTTGAGTTATTAGAAGTACTGCTTCAGGAGTACTACTAAATAAAACTACTTCAAAAAAAAAAGGGGGGAGGGGGAAGTCCTGCTGCTCTTTGATGAGAGCAGGAAACCCATTCTCAGAGTCAACATCAGCTCTCCCTCTCCTCCAAATTCAATTTATTGCCTTAGAGTCAATCAAACAACACAAAAAAAGCTCCAGGGAAGTTGTGAGCAGTTGGGACAATGGGAAACCCAGAAGTTCAGCATTAGGAAAAGGCTCATGGCAGGTAACTAACAGGGAACTGGCAACCAAAATACAGCTGAGATGCCCCAAATAGCTGTGGCCACTTAACAACTGGGAAACACAGCATTAGCAAAGGGGTTTCTCTAATCCTGCTGCAGAAGCAGCACACATAGGGACAGCTTATAATAGATTATATTTAAAAACAGACACAGCTCTTGTCTACTTGTCTTAGAAGTAACTCTACTGTATTTTAACTAAATATCAGTATTTCCTTCCCCAACGACCACAGAGGGATTATAACTTATCTCCAGGCCACCCAGAGAGAAACTTGAGAGAGAAGCATCTTTGCACAAGGGACACAACCAAGCTGCCTCTGCAAATACAGTGACAAAAGTCACTAGTTTTACACCCATTCTGTCACAAGAGGTTTCAGATGAGACACGTTTCTGTCCACTCTCATGGAAAAGGACTCGCTCCAAGCGACGCCTGGAGCTCTATGGTTTTATTTTTCATTTCTTCACATTTCACTGGGAGTTTTCCTTCGGAAGCAAACAGAATACCACCATCCTGAGATTCACAGTCTTTCTCTGCCATCAGCCAGAGCAGGTCACAATCACTACTTGGCCACAATTAACTCCCTGTAGCACTCCCCACCTGGAGCTCTGAAAACACAAGGAAGCAACTCCACGCTGAAATAAATGATGGCTCACAGCAACGTGTTGCCTCAGAGCAGCAAAATCAGTTCTATTGCCACTCACTTCCAAACTGCAGAGTTTTTCTGGGGTTTTTGAAAACCTTTTACCTTCAAAAGTGGTGTCTGAATACCCCCCCCCTCCAAAACAGGTGCTGCAAATGAGACAAATCAGAGGTTTACCAAAATGTAAAAGCTGGGACTGATGGAGCTTTTTTTCGCTCGAAAATCCTCTGAACTCCCTGCAGGCATCAGTGTTTAAAAATTCAGGCCATGCTATACACAGTTCATCTTTCTTACTGGTATTTTTAAAGGGTGTTTGGAATATTTTAATGTGGACTATTTTGGCAGTTGGCAGAAGTTCTATAGTCCATTTTACTTGAAATTTTACTGTTTTATTAAAGACTGGGAACCTAGACATTTCTTTATTAATCAGTCTATGTGCACTTATTAATAAAAGTTTTTGGAACCAGTCTAGAATAATCCCTATTTTATGGCCAGAAAAACTGGATTAAGACTTTATTCTCACTCACAACCAGGCAGCATCAGCAGAAACAACACCAGGTCTCTGGGATCTTTAGGCTTGGCTCTCCATCAAAGGAGGAATTCACCAGTTCAGTAGAACAACCTTACAGGATACACATTCTGCTGACTATTAAAGGCTATTTTATTCTGAATAACTGAAAGGAACAGATAGGTTGAGTGAAAAGCAATATTATTTCACAGTCAAGAATCCTAGGAGTTGCACTATTAAGTAAATAAAAATCATTAGCATACCTGCAGAAATTAAATTACATTTGAAAAGCCATTTTGAGGGGCTAGAGATGGAATTTATCTGTACCCCACGTCCTTTACACAATTTAGGTTTGGTGCCCATGTCTGTGTGTGACCAGAGAACAGCCAAATTAAAGCAGAGTCACGCAGCAAGCTGCTCAGGGAAAATGAATGAAATGAAGAGTTATGAAAAGCCATTACTAAACCTGGAGAGTAATGTGCCAGATGGCAGCTTCACAGAGACCTGGGAATGCCCAGCACTTCTGAAGAACGAGGCCACAAGTACCAACTTTGCAGCTAAGACCCCCCAAGGACAGGAGCTTGACTTTGGTGGGTTAAACCCCACAGTCCCCTTTGCCACTTCCCTGTAATTCAGTTACTGTTCATTACAGCAAAAGGTCAGGCTCTTCCAGAAGCTTTATTACACTTTCTTATGAAATCAAAGCATGATTTTTTTTTAAAATGTAAAATCTGCATCATGCTTATATTATTTTTCCTTCTAATCAACTTCTGCTATTTTCAGACAAACTATCAACTGGAACATAGAAATATCTAACAAGTTCAGTAAACTGTAAAGCATTTTCTGGCGGCACGTAGGAAGCTCTATGGCAGGATAGACAGCTGGGCTAAAATAGAATTCTTTTCTGCCTTTCACATCAATTAACTTTAAACAACAATTTTTAGGTCTGACAGATGCTTCCATATGACTCATCTTGATTTCTTAACTGATATTAGGAATCAAACCAGGGAAGCTGATAGTCCAAATACAGTCATTGGTAACTTGCAGATAGATGGCAGGGATAAAAATCCAACTGGAAACAAGATCAGGCTAACAAATGAAAACAAGCTGTTTATTCTTTCAGTTATCTTTAACAGCTTTCCTCACACATCTGCTCCTTTTACCCCAGTGTGAAATATTTCTGTAACTATCCACCCTCCCTTTTCTCTAATTTCTGTTACCTTTCTTATAGTGTCTTTGAGGCCCTCAGTACAACCTTCCTCCATTGCTCCTCCAAGCAGAGGCACTGGCTGGATTTTTGCTGGTACAAAGCTTAGTATTCATTAGAATTAGATTCAAAAACCCCAAACAAACAAGCCAGACCACCTTCCTTCACCCAAACACAATGCAGAGAAAAAATACCCATTTCCCAAAACCTCATCTCTAAGGCTTCTCTTGCTTTTGCTGCCCAGAGGAAGGGAATCAATCACAAAGTGACCCCAAACAGTTTCCTCAGGTTCTGCCTCAGCAGAGCTGCTTTCCAATCTCATTTGCAGCTGAATTTTCACGTTTTGCTGGTGGAGTACCAGGAGACAAGACATCACTTGGAAATGTTCATGTCCAGACAGCAGGGCAGATTCTGCTGGTTTTATGCATGCCTCAAGCAAAGGTGGTTTTAGAGCAGTTATTATTATTTTTTAACTTTAAAGACTGAAAAAAAAGAAGTGCTATAATAATTCTTCTACAGCAAGGCAGCTGTAGAATCCACGTGATTTTGCAAGGAGTGAAAAATGTTGATAAATTTTAGATGCAAAACAACTACACAGAAATTAAGACACGTACATGCCCAAGGTCACCCATCCAGTCATTGGGAAAATACAAACTGGAAAATACCAGTCCCAGGATTTGACCATCAGTGGCTCTAATACAGCTAAAGAGTCCTATCTTCAAAATCTTCCCTGTGCTAAGGCTGCCTGAAGGTTGTATACTCATATGAAAATTACTCTTTTGGGTTGTAGTTTGCTTTAATTGTGCTTCTCTTCAACCTCAAAAGAGCACTTTAAATGTGGCAGCAGATGAGAATTGTCTTTACAGGGCACATGGCTCTACCTCTACTGTACAACGAACTCCTGCAGAGCCAGTTCCTTTCCTTCCCCTCATGGTACCAGATGGAAACACCCAGATAATGGAAACTCCTCTGGAATCTCCCAAAGTTACTTTATCTGTGGTTACAGTGGTAAGAGACCAGCTCACATCTTGTGTTAAGGGTTTTCTTGCTTATTTTTCAGTGTGTTTTCAATAAATCTCTAAAATTGGTATTTATTAAGTGGCATACAAACATACTGAAAGGTTACAAGGATGTCTAAATTCCATCAGAGATGGCCAAGGCGAGGACAGTCCCAGCTGGCCACACGTGACAGGTTTCTGGACCATCCCAAGGCTGCCAGAGGCCAGGTCAGCAACTGCAAAACTCCCTGTCTCAACAAAAACTGCTCAAAATAAAATCCTCTTCCCACAGCAACCATTAGAGTCATTGATGAATTTTCCAGACATGGAGAGCATGCCTGCCCTCCTCCACAGAAGTTCTCCCTGGGGTTTTTGGATTTGTCAGTCTTTCACTCATAGTTAGGTCACATGAGAAAAATGCAGACATTACAACAAAATCCCCATGTGTGCAAATGGACAAAGAATGGATTTAGCTGCATTTCTCTTGTCTTTGTCCCACACTACTGGCCATTTATTAGACAGGAAAATACAGATCTCTTTGATACTTCTCTGTCCTCCAACCCAGTGACCAATGCTTGAAACCCAAGCCAAAGCTGCACTTGGAGATGTCTGGGAACATGCTCTTCCTGTAGTTTAAATTACACTGTTTGAACATGGATTCTCAATCTCCTCCTCCGCCTCCTTCCTCACCCTGATTATCTAACCACTCACCACTACACAGCTCCAAAGAGAAGCTATGCTACCCCCTCCTAATGACCCCTGATCTTATAAACATGAGGATAATGAGACAATCCCAAGCTATCTGTAATTTTCTACACGTTAGCAACGATCATCACATTCCTGATGGATGCACACAAGGAAAAACACAACTGGAAGGGTTGGGTGGCAACAGGCATTTGCAGAAAGACAGGCAGGGGCAGCACAGTCTCATACTGGGAAAGGGCACATGAAAGCATCTGGTAATGGAAGAAATACACAGAGGTCCTGCAACGAATTCCAAATTTTATCAAGTCACATCAACACTATATCCAGGAAGTGATTCCACACCACAGAATTTGGAGAATGCATTTTTTTAAGTTGCAGTTCCCTCGGTACTTTGATGTAGGGCAGGCAGGGAAAAATGTATCAGTTTACACAGTGCTAAAATCCATCCTTTGGAGACTGAAATCAAAGGAAAGATTCAGGAAGGCTAAAAATGATGCATTGATTCCAAACTCCCTTTTTGAAATTACAGTCATGTTGTTAGTGTTACAAAGAATTAGGTCACTCAGGGCTTTCCTCTGTCCTGAATAGATGGGTTTCATTTACGTTCAGAATGTTGCAGGTTGAGAACAAAACATTTTAGAAGCATTTCAAGGCAGCTATTGCTCATTAATCCAGTTTCTTTGAACTACTGTCCCAGTGAACACAGCACAAAGCAAGTGACACATATGGTCACTTCATGTTTTGCCAACCCACAAGAAGGAAGAAAAGAAGACTGCATTTCAGATAGAGCAAGAGCTACATAATTGCTGAAGAAATTAAGAATAATTACAAGTGGTTTGCCTAATAATTACCTGTCATTACATTTTTTTCTGCAGCATAGAGGGTAGATCCATCTACAAGAAAGAAAGGGAATGATCATGTTTTTTGGAAGGGCAGAGATGCCCAGCATGTGGCTACATGGTTATCCTGACTGGTACCTGCACAGACTGGCACCCTCCCTGTCCCCTCAAAGCACAGAGATGATATTGCAGACAACATGTTCTCTTGGAATTCCACCTGATTCTACCCTCAGCTCCAGCACAAGGTTATTGTATTATTGTACCCCCTCAGCCATGTACATCTCCCTATGCCTTAGTTTCTCCATTTGTAAAAATAGGATGATAATTGTTCACTAAATAGAATATTTATGAAGATATATTCAGTCATTTGCCTTGGAAAGGAACCCCACAGAAAAAAAAGTAAAAATGAGATAAATTAACATCTGTTCCACAGCAGCAAGTGAGCAGCCTCACAGATTGCCACATGCTGGGATGTTTCCCTGGCTCCTGCTTTCCATCCATCACAATGCAGAGAAATAATTGAGATCCAGAAGCTGTCCCTTGAGGAGATATTTATCTGCCATTAAAGTGCAGAACAGCTCACTTGAAGTTAATAAACCGGGAACTTCTGAGCGTTTATGTGAGTGACAGTGTGAACTTACAACAGCAAGGGCTCTTTGCAAAGATGAGGACACAACCCCAGAGCTGCAGGAGAAACCAGAGGACTTCTGCATTTTAAAAATATTCATAACGAACAGGAACAGAACAGATTTAAGAAACAGCATCAACAGTTTACAGCTGGGACTCTGGTGACCACTGGTGGACTGAATGACCCACCTTGGTGGAATAATGCAAAGAAATTGGTTTAAACTGAACAAGAAAGGGAAGGGGTAGCACATACCTCTGGGCACGTTTGGATGGGTATTCGTGTGTTAGTTACCTGTCAAATTGTGCAAACAACACCATTTCAGCAAATCAAGTATCCTCTCTCCTGCTGAGGTTACAGGGGAAGAGAACACCTTCTAATTTAGAAAGAGAATCATCCAAAATAGAAAGGATTAGTATGGGACATGTAGAACTTAGACTGGGTACAAGAGAAAGGGGTAGAGAATCCCTATTTTCAAACCAGTTCTACCAGTAATCCTTTACTGCTACACACACAGGGCTTAATTAACATCTCTACAACTTTGCCACATTACCTGCTATATAAATGCTGCTATTATTACAATTGTTATTATGATCAAGCTTCAGTCCACAGCACAACAATTTTAAGGACAACTGTTAAAGTGCTGTAATTAAAGGGTCCTGCTGAGAACACGAGCAGCTCTTCACTGGGGTGCTGTAAGAGGGTACCTGTGCTCCCCAGCGCTTCACTGACCCCCTGAAGAGGCACGAGCTGCCAAACCATTCACTCGGCAGCTTGTTCCTCTCTGCCCTTTCCTGACTGGACTATGGGCACATGCGACACCACAGGATTAACTGTCTGAGAACGACCGTAAATTGCCAGAGGAGAAAGAAGAAACAGGCACAGAAACAGCTCCAACCCTTCTGTCACCAAATCTGCGTGGCTGAGCAGAAGTGAAATCAGTAGCCACCTCTCATGGAGGGATTTCTTCTTGTGGTTGTAATGGCTTTCAACCCCCACCCCCCCCATCTCATTTTCAGCTAACACTGATTGTTTACATTGTACATTTTTTAAAAAATTCAATTTAGTTTTAGAGTGAGATACTATGAAAAAAGTGCTGTTGAGCAAAGCAGGTCCTTTCACTCCAAGAACACATCACTGACCCAAGAGTCCTTCTAGAAATAACACAGTTCCCACCTTCAAAAAAAAATAAAAATATTAAAATACTTACAGTAAAAGCTTGTCCTCTTCTCTGCATTAAAAAGAAAACTGTCTCCCACCAGCTTCTGACAGCATGTGCAAGCCAGACTGAAAATTCAGAGTGCTTGAATGCTTCCCTGAGAGGAAAACCACATTGCAGTGAGACACAGAGAGCTGCTTGAGAAATGATTCACATACGGAAGCAGGCTGGCTGCACCGGTGCCTCGGCATTCAGCACACACACATATGCACACTTGCTTACTCAGGGGAATGACAAATATTACGTTTTCATCAAAGCAAGGAGGATTTATGCAAGAAAGTAATTTGTATCCTACGTACAAAGCACTGAGGTGCTTCAATCCTTAGAGCAGATGAAGAGTTTCTTCCGGGATCCCGTCACCCCCGTGGCAGAGCTGGACAGCGGGCAGAGCACAAACCCCAGGCTGGGCTGACTGATCCAACCCAGCCAAAACATGCAGCACGTACCCGGGGAGGAAGGGTAAGGAGGTGGCTCAGAGAGAAGGCATTTTTCAGAGGAAAAACACAGAAGCAGCTTCCAGAAGCTCTGATATTCCCCAATAATAATCTCTCCCCCTGAGTGGCAGCAATCACAGCCAGGACACCTTGCGACATTTCCCTTGTCTCCATCATTGCTCAAAAAAGTGGAAAAGTGTGTGTGTGCAGGGAAGGAAGATACATTAGGACAGAAGCTTTTACACAGGTAACTAAAATCAGTCCTGAGTGACTTCTCTTGAGCTGTCCAAAAAGGGTCAACCTGTTCTTTATTTAGAAGAGAGCAAATAAGGGACAGGAGTGAACAATGCTCAAGAACATTCCTATTTCTTAAGCTTTCTGAAGAGAATTTAGTGTTTGAAAACAGGAAGGAAAAGGCCAGAGATCTTAAGAGAGTTAAAGAAGGCAAATATAGTATCAAGTTGAAGGAGACAGAGGGGATGCAAAGATAAATCAAATCCAAATTTCAAGGACAGAAACCTAAGGTGTTTAGAACTGGGCTCTTTGTCTGACTCTGCCCAGAGAAGGGGCTGGTCACTCTCTGGTGACATTTCACAGACTGTAACTATGGATCAGGAATTCTGTCCTGGAGAGAGGGACCTCTCCCAGCAGCATGAACTTGGTATATAAACCCTGTTGATGCTACAGTAGTAACCTCTAGTAGAGAAACAGGAAAGATTTACAATATTTAAAAAGCGTTGCTGGATCTGAATAGTCCAACCTTCCCTCATCCCCCAGAGCTCCTTATATAAAATGCCAAAGGGGCCTGAAGGGAGCTAATGTTATGCCAAGAGTAAATTTATGTTTCAGTTCACCATTGGCACAACTGCTGTTATCCCAGAGGAACCAAACCTCATGATTGAGGTCAAGCCAAATCCCCTCTGAAGATTATGGATTTGGGATCCAACTTTCTGATACTCTTAAGAGTGAGGAACTCTTGCCTCCAGATCTCAAAACACCAAAGCAAGAAACAGAGCACACCATGATTTATTTACCATGTGATAACGTTCAGCAGGTCTCAAGCAAACATTATTAGTTGTTAGTCCTTGAATATTCAACCAGGTACTATTCCAAGTTTGCCAATATCCAAAGTACCAATCCTTCTATCCAGCCTACTTTGGGAGTTTCCTCAGTACCCCAGGACAGACTGTAGAACTTACCCATTCCGTATTTTTACACATTTAACATTTTGAGTTTTTGAGGTTATTCACAGCTCAGATAAGGAGGAAGTTCTTGTAGATACTTGCTCTGCATGCCCTGTGTTTCTCCTCACTGAGGAAGTGACCCTACATTCCCTAACACATGCATAGGCAATGAGGTCACTGAGGTGGTGCAGGGACTGCAAGACACTCCCTCTGCTGGGATTATGGACCACCTTCCAAACTGAACCCACGCAGCTGGAAGACACTGGCTCAGGGGGCAAACAACTGCAGGTGCCTGGACACAGAACTCACAAACAGGAGGGACACCACTTGCAGAAACCTTGCTGAAAAGCTGATTTGTCTGAAGAAAAAAAGACTCTTTGGACTGCAACATGGTGCCTCTGCCACTGCTGGTGAGTTGGGATGGGCTCAGGGTCTCCTGTCCTTCAGCCAAGAGAAATAAAGAACTGAAAGGAAGGGAGCAGGGAGGGAGGATGAGCTACTGGATTTCACTCTCAAATATATTTTTGCTAGATTTGATAAATATAACTTGACCCAAACCTAAAAATGAAGTGTTTGGGCATAAGGAGACAGTCACAGCATTTATATACTTGGGTAGACAGCCTGGAATAGTGGTGGAGAATCTCCCCAAAGCCAAGAAGACCAGACAGTATTTTTGTTTATTTAGAGGTTTTCTGGTAGCACTTATAGCTATAATTATCTGATCTCTTTACTTAGACCAAAGATTTATTCAGCACAAAACTTTCTGAATTGAAAAACTGCCTTTCTGTTTAATGAACAAACTGTTTAATGAACGAACAGCCCATAAAACAAACAGCTCAAATGAGTTGCTGGGCTCATCAGGAAAGCCTGTGGCCTGTCCAGGGCCTGAACCTTAATTACTTTCACACAGCCAGGGTGAGACAACAATTTCAAGTAGCAGTAGAAACTTTTTTAAAGTATCTGCCAGGTTCTCACCCAGCTGGTGAATTCGGCTGACAGACGAAGTAACAGTGAACATATTGCTTGCATTCTGCTCAATCCACTTGCTCCCACAGTTCTGCAACAAGGTATGGGAGAATAAGATCAAACCTCATTAATAAACACATGTCTGAAATACTGCATTTGAGGAGTTTAAAGGCTTTATGTTACAAACTGTGCAATTTCACAAGAACAAATATGGATGAGACACTGCAACAGGCAAAGGGCAGAATTTTGAGTGGCACAGCTCATTTGAGAAGCAAATGCACACAGTGTGGAAAAAAGGCTCGCAGAAGGAACCAGATTTAAAATATCTTTGCATTTACAGATATTTATGCCATATTTAACTGCTTTTGTGCATGAAACAATCTTTAATTACAAAGGATAGAAATTCCATAAACAAGGCCATTATGCCAATAACAATGTCTTTTTAAAGCAAGTCTCTAATTCAGTTATAAGGCTTGGAACTCTGCTGTCTGGAGTTATAAAACCAGAAGTAATTACAAAGGAAAGTCTGCATCAGACAGTGGGTATTAGTGGAGTCAGGCCATGGCTTTGGGACAGCATTTACTCACTGCTTTCCTCCTTTTTGGACATCACTGATATAAACTTCTCTGTTTTCTCAGTTGCAGTGCAGATGTTGGGAAGTAGTGGACATTTGCAGGATGAATCATGGGGCACCACTTTCCATTTTGACAAAAACAAGTGCTGTTCAGTCAACAAGATGATGCTGCTGATCAAGTGGGTGGGTGCAACGAGTGAACTCCTGCAACTGCTGCCAAAAAGGCTCCACCAGCACAAGAAATCTGTGTGTGCTGACTCGGAGAACTTGGATTTAATTTTATTTCCCTGTTCTTAAGAGACTTCTCAGAGCTTCATGTTCCCACTCCTACAGCTGAGGGGCTCAGCCTGGCCACCAGCTTTGACCTGCCACTAGAGAAAATATTTGTTGCTGGCAAAGACTAGATTAAATAAACTGGGGGGGGAAAAAAGGCAGATATGTTTTATGGAACATGAAGTGCTATAGGAGACAAGAAAAACAGCTTCTTCTGGTGCCTATTGCCAAAATTTCAGAAGACCAGACAACAACTTTAAAATTTCCAAGGGAACAGCCACTAAGTCAGTCAAAAATAGAATTAGGAAACTGCCTGTTTCAAAAGTAAGAGTCTGCAAGATGTGCCAGCATTTTTCAGTATTTCTGTCATTTCTGAGAACACTGAAGAGTTAACACACATCTATCTACAAAAAAAAAAAAAAAAGCCAACCCACAGAAAAAGGCAAAATGAGAGAGGAAATCTATGTAGTGAAGGAACATTCATCGTATCCCCTATATTTAAAATAAAAGTCTCTGATCACTTTTGCACCCATTCATCCAAATGCTTATTTTTCTCTGCAATTTTCAAGTGTCTGCACTTCCCTAGGCATCAGATACAGCAACACACCAAGCACAGCTTCACTGCAGCCACCCTGTGATTCAAAATGTGGATAAATCTACACATGCAAAAAAGGCAGGACTCAGTGCTCTTCCCTGAAAGACTAAAGTAAAAATTTATGTGTTCTTTTTTATTTAACTGAAATTTTTTATTTCAATGACTAAATGAAAGACTTAAAGGGAGTATCTTGTATTTTATTATTCCTCACTGTTAGTTTTTGGGTATATAGGTTATAACGTGGCATTCATTAACAATTCATAGAGAATTACCATATTCAAGTAGCACAGCAAGTTTTTACTACCTACACAGGCAAAACACTTGCACAGCCCTACTTGTTCCCCTTACTTATTGTCCCAGAGGGATCACATGCTGGAAAACCTTGCATTTTATCACCTAACAAAGAAGGAATTCCAACAGGTATCCATTAGAAACTCTAAGGAGCCCTGAACAGAAAAGCATTTAATTAAATTTTTGCTGATCACTGACAATGCAGAGCTGCACAGGAAAATTAAGGCCTGGAGAGGATGTGTGCTGGAGGCTGCCTCAGAATTAACAACCCCAACGGGATGGTGGAGGAATGTCCCACTGCTTTGAACTTTCTGGTAGGTTTGAGGGTGATGCAAAATAAAAGGTCTGAGGTATCAGCTTTGCTTCCAAAGGACTCACAGTGGAAGTGCCTGAATGGAAGCTGAGCTGCAGGGTTTGCCCAGATGCACAGGGAGCACCATGGGGAGCCCAGCAGCAACAAAACTGGGACAAACTCACACAGGGAGCTGATGAAGCACAAGGAGTTCAAGTCCCAGGAGGTGAACAAGGCCTCTAATGCAGATCAGGACTTCAGAAAAAGAGGCTGTTGTTAAGGTTTGATTCCCCACACAGCAATGAGAGCTCCCATCTCGTTCTTCCTCTCTGCATCTTTTACAGTTACTTGAATCCATTGATCATTGCAGTACCTTAATAACTGATCCATTTTACAGGTCAGAAAATGAAGGCACCAAAATTACTGAGTAAATACCACAAGTTAATAAGGGTCTACAGTGCCCATTGATTTTAACTGCCATATAATAAGCACTTTTGAAAAAAGTCATGCACACGGTTACACAGCGGCACCCAGAAAACTCAGCACAAAGGTTTGGCTTTGATGATGTTAACCAAATCCAGAAAAAAAGGTAAACCTAAATTAATGTTCAGCAATTCCTTCCTTCTAGACAGTTGTATGAACAAACATGTTTGCTGCTGCTGCTTGAACTTTTAAATCAGCTTAGCAGACTTGAGAAATTTAAAGCATACGGCTGAAGCTGGAAGTACCCAAATGCTGAGATCCTCCCAGCATTAACCACAATGCTACAGAAGAACCATTAAGAAATGAGTAATGGTATAATGCAAGCAAATTCCCTTCTGAGACCCAGGTTCTGCTTTCAACACTTCTTATGAAATGATTTCCTTGGATTTCTTGGTTAGTAACCACAACCGCTTCGGATTTTAAACACTCCGTCCAAATTTGGCGTGGAATAAACCTGATAACTGAAATCAATTATAAGCATCTTTAACTCAGCAAAAAGATCTCACTATGTGGCTCAGGAGGCAAGTGAGGACAAAGATCAACCTTTTATCAGCACGAGCTCATCCTGCAGCAGAACTGTGACATCAGAGGTGCACAGCACCTCTGGCTCTGCCAAGGCAGTTGTCCCCACACACAGAAGAGAAAGTGGATGCAAATTGCTCCTCTCCTCGAGGTCCCATTTCCTTGTGCCCGTTATAGGAATGGGATCCTCCCTCACCAAAAGGCAGAAGGCCTAAATGCCAAAAGCAGGAGGCACAGCAAGTGGGAGAGCAGCAGGAATAGGTGCTCAGCTTTCCATGTTTCTATAAAAGCAAGTGATAATTTTACATCTCCAGCAGATATTCAAGTAGGGGAGTAATGAAGCAAGAGAACAGATTGCATGAAAAGGAAGAAGTGCCCTATGGAGTTTGTGACCTGTTTACCATAAGTAAATTAATAAATGAAAGCAAAACAACCCCCTGGAGAGACACAGTTTGCATGAGGGACATCAGTGAATCTGTCGTGTGGAAGCCGATAGAAACAACTGTCATTACAGAGCAAAGGAGGATTGATTGGCCACACAACAGGAACTTGGGAAAGAAAGCAGATGTGAGAGAAGGAAAGAGGAAGATTTGGAAATCTAGGACAGCAGGAAAGTCACTGTGAGTATTACCCAACTAACACCATGGGCCTGAAGGCAGCTGAAGGCCTAGAGAGAGAAGCAGCAGTTTGGCAATGCAGAGAAATGAGAACACACAAACCAGCTCAATTTTTTCTGCTCCACACTGAATCACTCAGCAAGTCTGCCTGATGCTGTGGCAAGTGGAATATCACGATTTTGGATCCTTCATTAGGATTAATTACTTCACTTGTTGAGAGTATCAAAAGAAAAACCAAGGGAGAGACATTTTTCTATTCCTGCAGGAGCTTGCACGCTGTCCAGGGAAAGTTCAGGCTGTCCCTGTCTGTGTAACTCTCCTCTGTTCTCTGATCTGAGGACAGAATTCAACACCAGTCTTACTCCTTTCAGTGTCACTAACATCCACTGTTATTAAAAATCAGAAATGTTATTTTCCCCCCCCTCTTTGATCTCATTCAAACCATGAAAACAACAGCCTAAGCATTTTGCCCTGTTGTATCTCGGGGAGCTGGAAACCTTCTGCCAGCAAGAAACTCTTCCAGCAGTTACCATGGTGACACTGGTAATAGATATTTAAAGGCAGCTCACTCATAATCACATCTATTAGATATCAGGAGGCTTTAGCAAGAGAGGCACAAAAAAGCTTGAAACCAGGGAACGAAAGAGGCTTGGTGATGGTATAAGTGGACAAGAAATTCATGGAGAGGGATGTGCTTGTACCATCATTTAGCTGAACACAAAGGGCTCCTGTTCCAATCTGAAACAGCACTGAAGCCTGCAGAATAAACTATTTTTAGTCAATCTTTTAAAAATTGGTTCTGAAAGCCTCATTTCAATAGTGGCAGCTCTATAAATCCTTTCAGAGTGGTCATTGCCAGAAATACAATAAAAAGCTGTGCTGCAGCTCATCCCCCGTTAGAACCAGGCTGCTGGAAATCCCCTGGTCTGCCAAAAGTCACCTGGAAGGGGTTTCCTGCAGCAGAGGAACCAGGCTGGGTGTGGATAATGCTGCTTTCTGTGCCCTCCCCAATATCCTGACACCATGAGCCCCAAAACCCAGCCCCAAACTCAGCTCCAAAGGGACCCTGCCTCCCACCTGGAAGGTTAAGCCCAAGGAATAGTGCCATACTCCTTTTTAGACATTATTATGCAGTGAGGAAACCTGAATCTGGACAAAGCTCACCAAGTTGAAGAGGTGTGTTTGGTTACGTAAAAGGGTTAAATAATTTATTTCTGTGGGTTCTAATTCTGTAGTTCCAGCCCACTGGAATGCAACGAAGGGAATCTGCAGATTCAGATCTCCAGATATGAAGCCACCTCATGTTGGCTGAGCCTGTGTAACAGTCATCAAATTGAGATTTCCTTTCTCTTTTTTTTTTGCTGCACATTTCCATGACAACTTTCCTGCAGTATCAACTTCTTTATAATGGAAAGGTCTCTCAAAGAGAATTTAGGCTTCTATAGCAACAGCTTAAATCCCTGGGAGATGATGATGCCTGAAACTTTACACAGAGCTTTTTTTAGACCACACAAGTGCATTTCAAATTTCACAGGTGAAAACAAAAATCATGTGTAATATTATGGAAACTGTGAAGAGGAGAAGGAGTAACTTGCTGAAGTGGAACAAACACAAAGAAACCACCTCACTTTCAAAAGGGACGAACACTTTGAGATCTCCAACGTTAAAAGAGAGCAGACAGGATCAAACACTCATCTTGAAAAGCCACATCCTGTTCCTCCTCTCTGAGCTACAGAACACAGTCACAAGGAACAAGTCTGCTGATCCTAAAAGGAGATTTTATTGAAAGATTTCTCTCTGCAATCTATTTTATATTGACTGAAAAAAAAATAAAAATCAGTGAGTCAGGATGCCTTTGGAGTTTTAACTCCCATGTACCTGCAATTGAGCTGCAGTCTAACCTTTTTTTCAGTACTTTAGCTGTTTGCCATGGTAGTGACATTACTCTCCAACACTGAAAGCCTTTCTGCCTCAGAAGAAAAAAAATGACTGCACTCTTAAACAAATAAATTGGTTAAACTCAAAAGCAATGGGAAGTACAGAAGCTAAACCAGCTCTCCTTCACTGAATTTAATATAATTCACAAAGCACTTCACTCCTCCAATGTGTTTTAAAATCTAAAATCTCTTAAAGAGAAAATATAAAATACTACATTCACAACCTGGATGAGAAGTAGGAAAGGATCATATTTAATGTATAGGATGGAAATGAAGCCCTGCAGGCCCCAGCAGCCTTCCTTTTGTAGCCACTGGAAACCTGTGATCACCTGAAAAACTGCCACACTTTCTTCTGCTTGTGGTGATTGAAAGCTTGCCCTTTTTTCCTGAAAATACCCAATATTTTGCCCCCTTTTCCTCTCATTCCCCTACATCATCACAGTTCTGGGAAGGGGAATAAGGTGCCCACAGGTAGGAATGAATGAAAGAGACTGGATCTCATCTAACTCTTGTGGACTTCCACCTTCACCCACTCACTGCCCACTGCAGAGAAGGCTCTGGAACTGGCAGTTTGACAAAATAAAGTTGAGTGCTGTGAAAACTTATTTTAATTTTTTAATAGCAACACCAAAAATGACAGCTAGAGCCTGTTCAAAACCTGGGAACCCTGCACAAACACAAACCCAGGGTTTCAGACAAACCCCGCATTATTTCCAAGGGTTATTCTGTCTGGAAGAATACTGAAGTGTGGGAGAAAGACTGAGTCACTGTAAAGGTCAAGTGGAATGCAATTATTTGGTGCCTCCATGTGCTGCCCTCTGCTGAAACAGATGCCAAACTCGTTGGAGCAGCACAAAAATTCAGGATCATCCGCACCCACTGCTGGCATTGCACAGGGAAGGGACACGCTCACCCAAAATGAAAATGTTCCATTTCATGGCACTGGGAAAAGGATAAAAATAACCTAAGCTCTTGTGCTGGACTGAAGAGCTCCAGATCAAAGAGTGGCTTCAGGGACAGCAATCCCAGAGAGCGAAGAGGACTGGATGCATCACGACTGCAGTGATGAAGATTCACAGGTTTAGAAAAAAGAAACAGCTGAAAGTTTTGTTTGAACAACTTATTTATCAAAGATGTGTTGAACTCTCATATTCCCTCTCAAATCCTTAATCCTCCATCTGATTTCACCCACACCAAGAAATCTGTGCAGGCAGATGAGATTATTCAAATACTCAAGCACAAGTATTTCTTCATACATAGAACATTGAGCAGGATGAATGGAAGAAGGAGAAAACTATTAAATATCTAAGAGGGGAAAATATAACATATAATGATATAAGAGTGTCAATAAATATTTCTATAATCTTATTTACAAAAATATTTAGACAAATATTATATTTACAAACAAACAGTAACCCAGCATTTCCTCTGAGATCCAGGAACTGAGAAAAGCGAGTCAAAGCAATATTCCAACCGTACACATAAACTTTCAGTGCTGAAAATTCAAATCCAACATATCCTGTTTTCCCTTCATGCCTTTGGAAATTAGGCTTTGCTGTGTGACTCCGACATCAGCCCAGCAAGGTTATTTTGGATCAAGGAGAAGATTGAAATCTAAAGTTGAGGGCTCCTTAGGGAGATCATCCTGCCTGAAACCTCCTCTACCTTGGAAAGATCTCGCTGTAGTAGATTTTAACAGCATGCTTCTCTGGAGTTTCTGATCTTAAAAGGAGTTTAAGGAAAACCCCAAATCTCAATAAACAAGAAAAAAAAAAAAATATTAAAAAAGAGTGAGAGGGAAGAGCAGCAGGCAGGTGGCCCCGCTGGTGCAGCCAGTAGAGGGCAGTGGAATTTAGAGGAAAGTTGCTGAACTTCATGTAATTAAATATTTCAAGTGATAAAACCATCACTTTACATCGTTATTTGAACGTACCTATTCTGGTCTAAATGAAGACATAAGCAGGACAGAGAGCAAAGGGTAATAGAAAGGAAAGAAAGTGTGTTACTTTGGGACATTTAAAGAGCTGTACTTCGGGCTATCAAGAAGATTTCAGACAAAGCATCATTTAAAAGTATTTAATCTTTTAAATAATTTTCAATTATTGCAATAATTCAGCACATCCTATTGAAACCAACACAAGTGTTTCCTATGGGTTTAAAAATCTATGGGTAACTTAAAATAGGAAAAATGTCAATTAAGAAGAAAGGTGTTTGCAAGGCAGTCCCATCACCACTTGTGAAGAAGAAAACTGGTTCTAGTCCCCAAGAACGAGAAAATATAACAGGCCAAGCAAAACACAGCACAAGAAGATTTTTACCGCTCACAGCACCTTGTTTACGAAGGAGAAAAGCAACATTTCTCACCTCATCACCAAAGAGAACAAGCATCCCAGAGCCAAGGTTCCTGCGTGATTTGACATGAGCCCAGTTTGCGTTTTGTCATGGAAAGACAGATCTTCGTTACTGCCTGAGCCCTTTTGAGATACACAGGTTCTGAAGTAACAGCGCTGCTCCACAGCAGAGGACACCAAGGTTTGCCCAGAAAGGCTGCCGGGGACATGCCGGTGCCCCGGGCGTTCGCCCGCCCCGCGGGGGACACGGACAGGGAGCAGCAGCTCAGCCGCCTCGGGCTCAGGTGACGCTCGGGCTCTGCGGGGCCGAACCGCCCGCGGGTCCCGCCGCCCGCGGAGGGTCCGGGCTCGGCACCGGCGCCTCCCGCCCGCCCCGTGCGGGACCTGTTGCCCTCACACACCGGACCAGCCGCACTGGGGGACGCGGCGGCCACACCGCGACACCTCCGCGCCTCCCGCGCCCTCCCCGCGCCTCAGCCCGCGCACGGGGACTCGGTCCCCGCACTGCGGCACCTCAGCCCTCCCTCAGCCCGGCGGTACCCCGGGCGACCTTGCCGGTCCCTCGCCAGCCCTGCCGGTCCTCCGCAGCTTGAGCAGAGCCCGCAGATCCCGTTATCCCCCGGCGCTCACCTGCCGCCGCTCCCGGGGATGCTCCCGCAGCCGGAGCGGAGCGAAGCCCTCACTCGCCTGCAGCGGCGGCACCGGCCGCCAGGGGGCTGCTGCGCGGCGCGCCGGGTAATGTAGTCCCCGCGCTACGCGGCACATCCAATCCCGTCCCGTGCCGCGGAGCGTGCCGGGAGTTGTAGTGCCTCTCCCGCCACGCACGCTGGGAGCTGTAGTCCAGCGTGGCGACTCGCAGGCGGAGCCTCCAGACAGCGGAACTACAACTCCCGTGGGACAACGCGCGCGGCGTGGGCGAGGAGGCGAACACCGGCGGGTGTCCCAGGGCCGTCATGGCGGCCCCGCCGCCCTCGGCGCCCGGCGAGTCCTCGCCGCCGCCGCCGCCGCTGCAGTACAGTGTCCTGCTGGAGCATCTGGTGGGCGACAAGCGGCGGCCCCGCGCGTGGGACCCCGCCGTCTTCGGCGGCATCCCCTGCCCGCCCAAGAGCGAGGAGCAGAAGATGGTGGAGCGAGTCATGGAGAGCTGCCCCTTCAAGGCGGCGCTGGCCTGTGTAGGAGGTGCGGCGGCTGAGGGGGGCCGGGGGCGGCTGGAAGGACGGGGCAGTTCGGGTGTGGGGTGTCCCTGTGGAATCGGGAAAGGCTGATGGAGGAGAGGCTGCAAGCCTCGCGTGTGGTTTTCCTCCTCGATAAGCCTCCTCCGGTGCCTGTCACAGGTGCCGGGGAAGGGATCGCTGCCTGTCTGCTTTCCTTGGAGAGGCGGAGGTGCTTTCCCCAGCACAGCACAGGCTGTCAGCGGGTGTCCGCGGTACCCACAGAGCGGCTGCTCTTGCTCCCGCACTGCCCAGGGCTGCTCTGGAGCCCGCAGGGAATGTGCCGCTCCGATCCCTGCTCACGTTACACTGTTTGCCTTTCGCAGGGTTTGTCCTGGGAGGTGCGTTCGGGATCTTCACGGCTGGGATCGACACCAACGTGGGGTTTGATCCCAAGGATCCCTATCGCACGCCCACGGCAAAGGAGGTGCTCAAGGACATGGGGCAGAGGGGCATCTCCTACGCCAAGAACTTCGCCATCGTGGGTGCCATGTTCTCCTGCACGGAGTGTGTGGTGGAATCTGTGAGTAAGAAGCTTTTTGGCACTGAGAAATGTTTTATTGTACACTTAACTTAGCAATCTTGTGCTGGATGGACATAAGTATGTATATCCCCTTTACAAAGTCCTTTTCAGTTTAAGTCCTGAATGTATTAGCAAGTGTAGGCATTGCTTTTTTAAACCCTGGCTGCAAGTACTTGTTACTTTAAAACTGAAACCATGAGTTGCAGCATGGTAATGTGAATGTCTAAAAATTTCAAATGTAGAGTGGGATCCTTTGATTAGAGTTCTTAAGGAACAGTTAGCCTGTTTTCATCTGGCCCCTACAGCAGGAGATGAACTTGTGCATCTCAGCAGTAAATCTGTCCATTTTCTTAAATAGGAAAATTACCCTGTTATGAATTTGAGTCCTGCCTTTTAATTGAAAGACACAGCTATTTCTTAATTCATCTAAATAAAAGTGTATCTGCTTGCACAGTGGAGCAGAACAAATTGGTCTCTGCACTGGTGAAAATCCAGCATGTCCTGGCTGTGGAAATAGTACATCTTTGTCAGCCAGTCTGTGGCTCTCACCTGTGCCAAGAACCAGCTGCTTGGCCAGGCTCAGGGCTGCACTCAGGTAGTCACAGCACTTTTAAAGCCTCTGAGCAGGTGCTCGTGTTCAGTGCTGTGTTCTGGGGCTGCATCAGCTCACCTGAGGATCCTTCCTGTAGAACTGCATTGCACCATAAGGATTTATGTGTCTTACCTCTCCCAGCGACCTGCTCCTTCCTCCTCTCCCGGCCCTGCAAGTTTGGGAGTGCAGGGCCATCTGCTGAGAACAGAGGGAAAAACATCCTCAGCTGAGAAGGGGCTTGGAAGGTCGTTCAATCTTCCTTGCTGTCAGTGCACATACTGAGTGTTTATTCTGTATTTGCTTGTTGACTCTGATTTTTAATTCCACAGTATCGCGGGAAGTCGGACTGGAAGAACAGTGTCATCAGTGGCTGCATCACGGGAGGAGCCATCGGCTTCAGAGGTTGGTGGTGCCTGCTGGGAACTGTTTCTGTGATAGGACTTGAATTACAGTGTTCTGTGTGGAACACACGCTGCAAACCTCTTTGCATGGGGAACTAGAGTGAAGCCCTTATGAGAACGTGCTCCAGACCAACAGGACTGCACCCTCATCTTTCTGTCAGCTCCAAAGATAAGCATGGGGAGGGAAGGCTTGGTCATACAGGATAGTGAGATTGGAGGAAAATCAACAGAATTCACAAGAAGAAGCTGTTGGCTACCTTCTGTGATGTAATGGGGAGGAAGCCAAAACTATACAACTCTGAAGCTACAGCTCTTGTGTTAACAGAGCTTTACTTATATCTACTGTTTCACTGGCAGTAACACTTAATTTGCAGTGTGTAAATTGCTTTCCTGCTTTCTTACAAATCAAACATATGTATGGAGTAGGAGCACTGGGGTTTTAGCCCAGCAGCACTAGTGGGGACTTTGGGAAGCCTTGAGTGGTAATAACATCTGGAAAAAGCCCCAGGTAGGAAGAAAGCTGCTCTGCTCATCAGAAATACCAAACTTCTCACGCCTCTCCTTAAGTAAAAAGCCTGTCCATAGAGCATAAAAGAAAAGAAAGCTCTCTTGAAAGTGCTTCTAATTGAGCTTGTTAAGTTGTGTCTGTCTTCAGCCTAATCCTCTTAGAGCTTTCAGAGCAGTAGCTGCTCTTCCTGTCCCTCCCTAGTCCCACAAAGCCTCTTGCAGTGCCCAGATCAGAGCACACCAAAATCAGCAGTGGCCACTGGTGTGTTCTCTTCTGTCCCTCTGTGGAGACTGAGCAACACAGGACCCAGCCAGGGTGTCCCGCTGGTCCCACTGCAGGTGTTCAACATCAGGCTCCCCCTCACCTTGAGCAGTGCCAGTGTTCCCTGGAGCTGCACTGCCATGTTCCTTGCAAGTGTGACCCCTCCGAGCCAGCACAGCATAAGTGAGTTACTGGGAAGTGAAGTATTTTTCCTATTTTGCCTCATTTCCCCCCGTTCTTGCCTTGCAGCTGGTTTGAAGGCCGGGGTGATCGGCTGCGGGGGATTCGCCGCTTTCTCTGCTGCCGTCGATTACTACCTGCGGTAGCAGCCGGATCCCTCGGGAGCAGCGTTCCCTTCAGCTGCAGTGCTGCTGCTCAGAGCCTGCACCACGGCAGAACCACCAGGCTTACCTTTCCACTGCCTCTGGAGCACCGATGAGCGCCAGCGGGGCGGCGTTGGCTGCTTTTCTGAATGACTAACGACGCTCTGGCTCCCAGCCCGGGCGAGCTGCTCCGGGCAGACTTGCGGGAGTACGCGAGGATGGAGCCAGGGACAGAGCAGCATCTCCAGGACGGATCAGCTGACTGTCAGTTTCCAGGAAACACGCCTGGACTCTGAGCTTTTTCAATCTGATTTTGATTAAGTCTGTTGCTGGCATCAAAAGAGGCAGGAGGACAATCTCCGAACAGAAATGCACCAATTTAGGTTACCGCATGCTTGAACGTGCTGCAAGTGTTTTAACAGTTACCAGTTTGCAGCTTGCTACTCTGTTGGGGAGAGGTAAGATTCTGTGGAGAAATAAGTTTGTTCCAGGCTTTTCTTAAAATACCATCTGAAGACAAACCACCATCTGTACAACTTGTCTTATTTCATAAGTACAGAGATGAGCGCCAGATTTCTTTACCGTGTCTTAAAGGGAAAAGCAGAAAGGAATCCTTAGCCTTAGAGCCATGTGGTTACTGGCAGATGAACAAAACAGTTTAAGGGGAAAGAAAGGAGGTTGTTGCTAAAGTATAATTCTCTGTAGCCACTTGGCTAGCCTGATTTAACCTCGCTGTGGGAGTACAAAGAATTTTGCTACTGCTTTAACTGCCCCAGGCTCGCCCCATTAGTTCCAGCAGTTTGATAGTGAGACTAGAAAGCAGAGCTGTGAGAATAAACCACTGTTTTACAGATAGCTGGGCATTCACTTGGCACACAGTCTGCTTCCTGTCATGTCCCTGTGCCACCTCAGAGCGCCCCAGTGCTACACTGGGGGCAGTGAAGTGTTATTCTGCAGAACACTGGTGCTGAAGGCAAAATACATGTGTTAGCTCAAGGAGCTGCTGCCTTTGTGATTTGTGCTCCTGCTCTTTGAACTAAACTCTGTTCTCAGACCCCGAGGGGTCATTTTTAACCTTCATTGAGCCACTCCATAAAGGCAAACACCCACCACCATCCTTTTGAGGCAGTGGGATTTCAGATGCAGTGCACACACCTAACAGGGGTTCTCTCACCCACTTCCCCTCCTTTGCATCCACAGTTTGACATCCCAGAACAGTGACAGCACGTGCTTACCTGGAGGAGCAGCACTAGCAGCGTGGTTTGGCTGATGCAGTGGTCAGTTTGGAGGCACATTGTCTCCCATTCCCACACAGAAGTGGGGAGACAGCACCATGTGATCTATCAGATGAGGTTTCCAGATCTCCTGATGTCCTTTGCTGTGCCTGTTCAGTATCCTCAGGCCAGAAGCTGTGCAAGTCAGCTGAATTTTAAGCTTGAGTAATTCTAGGCTGATTAAACAGGCTGGCTCCAGACAGTCCAGGTTGTTTTCCTCCAAAATGCAAGGATGTAGCCCAAACCATAAGAAATCTCTTCAAGTATTGCCTGGCACACTGCCTGTGCTTATACCACTGGCTTGAAGTGCAACTAGCAAGAATTCCACGACAGAAAGAGTAGAAGCTATGATGCCAAGGTGATCAGTTAGTGCAAACAGCAACACCACAGGGCTTCTTTTGTGCAAATATTGGGGCTTTGCATTTTTATTAACATTTTTTTTTTCTCCTCACATGGTTTTACAGCCATTTATAATCTACAGAAATTGAAACAGAACACAAACAAAAATATATCCTTAACAACTTTTGAAAGTCAAATATTAATTAACAGTTCTATTCTACCTGTAGCTGCAAGAGTCCACCCCCCCTCTTTTTCCTTCCTGTAGGGACAAGCAAAAGCCAGTCATGGGGCCAGGCCTCCAGCCACTGTCGCATGGGGGGAAGATTTGGCTGTACAGAGTCTCTGGAATGACGGTGTAGTGGACAGAGACTTGGACACATGTAACAAATCAGACACACACAGGGGTCTGTTGTGCAGTCAGATCTAAAGCTCGGCCTCCTTGCTGGGTCCAGGGCCAAGACAGACGCCTGGTTATTTTCTGCAATGCTGTTTCCCTTCTGTTTAGCTGGTAGTCAAGAGGAGCAGGGTCTGGAGTGTGAGCCCTTTGGAGGGAGACTGAGAGACCTCCCCTCCTTAGTTGCTTTGCTGGTGCAGGGCTGGCAGGTGCTGCCTTCCCCAGGGAGGTGGGCTGAGGACATACCTGGTGCATCAGGGCAGGGGGGCGGGCTCTACCTGGAACAGTCCATTAGTGGGGAGGGGAAAGGCAACGCTGCTGTCGGGGATACACTTGGTCACTTCTCATCCATCTCCATTTGGCACAGGAGAGCACAGGGCCAACGCAGTCGGGGACGTGGGGGGGGCTTTTCCCACAAGAACACGGACTCGGCTCACAGAGCGAAAGGTTTCGTGTCCCATCAGGTACCAACACCTACCTGGGCGGGTGGGGGACATCCCAGGAGCCAGGCACTCAAACACAGCCTGGCTGTCCTGCCTTAGGACAGGGCCTGACACTCAAGTCATCAGCCTGGGAGGGGACAAGAACTGGAGCCACTGAGACGGACCTGAGCTGGCCGAGCACGGCTCATCCAGCAACAGAGGAAGCACTCCTGCCTTCAGATGGGAAGGCCACGAAGGCTTTCCTCCTCCTGCCTCTCTGTGCTGCTTTCCAGGCTGGGTGGCCATCCAGTTGCTCCAGAGCACTTGCCTCTGGCAGCCGGGCTGCCTCCAAGGCAGGGCCATGTGCTGCCATGTGCCCAGGGCAGTGGGGAAGGCCAAGGAGGGAAACAAAAACCTCCTGGTTCCCATTGCCACAGCAGGAATGCTGGTGCCCTGACAGGCTCTGCCACAGGGTGCATGCAATGCTCATGGCAGTGCTGGGCTGGCAGGGGTGTGAGTGCCTCGCAGGTGTACAGCAGGGACCCTGTGCCCTGCTAAATTTCCACATTGGGGAAATCTGGGATCCACGTGCCCTGATGGGACCCCATCGATGCCAGAGCAGACATGGGGTCAGCCCCTGGCACAGGAAGCAGACCTGCCTGGCTGGCCACCCCTCCAGCCTGCCGTGGGTTGAGACCAGCACAGCACCTCTCGCTCCAGCCTTGTGTGAGGGGTTATCCCAAAATGAGGCGAGATCCAGCGAGGGAAGTAACCGCCATGCTACACACACACAGGCAAAGCATGGGATTAGGGCTGTAGAGGGGACTGGCCTGGAAACACCCAGAAGAGCCGAGGTGAGGAGGAAGCAGCACCTGCCCCTCTGCTCTCGTGGTCACAGGTTTGCTTAGGGCAGAACGGGATCCAGGCACAGGGTCCAAGGATTGTGCAGGCAGCAAGTCAAAGCAGAGCTGGTCGTCACCGTCACCGGGGAGGGAGGCCCGTGGGCTCCCAGGCCCTGAGTGAGCCAGTGCTGCACATGCAGGCGTGGGGCAAAGGGAGCCGGGCAGCAAAACAGGCACTCGTGGGGCACTGCAGGCATCAGGGTGCCTGGTAGGAGTGAGCGGGAGGAAAGGAGTCCAGGAGAAAACTAGCCAAGGGGGAAGCCTGTGTCCACAGCCCTTGTCAGTCACTACCTCTTCCATTGAGCAAATATACATAAAAACAATTCTTGAACACAAGGAGGGACATAAGACACGACTACTTTACAGAGAGGCACGGTGGGACCGGGCCCCTGGAACGCGATTGTACAGGAGCTGCAGGCGGCACCGTCCTGGGTCTGGGCTGGGCTCCCTGGGGGGCTGTGATCCAGTCCATGTCCCCCTGCAGGGAGCTGGAGTGTTTGCAGCTGGTGCCTTCTCCCTGCAGGCTACACGTCCGTGGAGAAGTAAAGTGTGTTGCGTTTCAGCTCGGTGAAGGAGATGGGAGGATGCTGCAGGTAATAGAGAAGGACCTGGACCTGTGGAAGGCAAAGGGGGGGTGTTACTCCAGAAAGCGGAAGAGCTGCCGCCTCCCAGCTTGTCCCTGTGCAGCTAAGAGTGACAAATCTACCCAGACAGGCAGGTGAACCCCTCCATGCCCCACCCAGCACTGCCAACTTACCTGGGCCATCACATCGTGGGACCAGATGTCAGAGGCCAAGGTGAGGTGTGCCTTGCTCTCCCCCTCTGAGGGTCTCAGCAGTGTCGGCCCAAAGACCGTGGCCAGATTGTGGAGAGACATTTTGTTGATAGGCTCCTTTTCAGCCACCCTGTGGGGTATGGGGAGAGAGGGAGTGTCAGCCCGGAACGCTGCTCTGGAGCAGGGCAGCCATGGGGTGATGTGGGGGGCAAGGGCTGCTCTCCCTTCTCCCAGCCCCAGGGACACATCTCCAGCTTGCCACTGCACTTCACAGCCCTCAGAAAACCCAGGTGCAGGGCAGGGAGCTCTGCCCCCTTCATGGCCTCCTCCGGAGCCGCCGGGCCTGGCCGGGAGCCCTGGGTGTGATGTGGCAGCAACTGAGCCCTCGCTGCTGTGCTGCGGGGCCTCCACCCTTCCCCATCCCAGCAGGGTACTGGAGCTCCTCACCAGTCTGTGCCCCCTGCGCCCACTCCCCACAAGGCTCCCTGCCCCAAGAACCCTGTGGGAACCCTGCCAGCATCGAGGGAAGCAGGACCACAACATTGCCATGTTAGGAGGCAGCTGTGCTCCCCGGCACAGGCTGCTCGCTTGAGCCCTGGCCAGAGGAGCAGATGTGGGAACTGGCTGTGCCCGGTTCTCAGGATGGAAAGGGATTTTTCCTTCCCCATCCCCCAGCATCAATCACTTTTTCTGTTTGGTTTTAGCCAAACCAGAGGGAAAAAAAAAAAAGGCTTCATGATGCAAGTAACATGAGCCGTGAGCCCCAATCCCAAGCTCGTGGCCAGCTCTGGCCGGGCTCTGTGTGCTGCTCTGCTGCCCTCCTCACAGCACCGTGCCCTCCACATTTTTCAGGCCCCCAGTGACCCCCAGAACTGCCCGTCCCCAGGTCTGGATGGGTTTCATCTGGGACAAGATGAAGCCTGTGAAACCACACACTGCTGACACTTCACAGGGTGTCACCTGCGTGCTCTGGGACATGTCCCCAGAGCTGACTGTCTCTGGGTTTTGGCCACCCACTGCTGACAGGTGACAGGGATTATTGCACCTTGTTTTGCAAGGGCTACTGCTGGAGTGGTGGGAAGGGATGCAGCACTCCTTTCCTGCTCTGGGGGACACTGCACTGCTCCCAACTGATTCCCTGCCCTCCAGCTGCTCCCCACAGACCTCACCCAGCCAGCTGCACACGGGCTGCAGCAGCCACGAGTTGCAGGACATGTGCTCCCTGCAGAGCTGACCCACATCAGTGGCCAGGGGCAGCACAGGCCCCACTGGTACCATGGCTGGTGGTCCTGGGGCACCAGGGGCTGCTCTGAGGGGGCAGGAGAGCTCCAGGATCCCTCCAGCATCCTAGGGGACCCACAGAGAGGAGATGTGGAAAACCAACACTGGCATCAGCCAAAGGGTTTTAAAGGTTGCAGCCTGGTGAATATGCCAGAGCCCAAAGAGATGGGGCAGGTGGGACACACCTGGGGCTGCACCCTCTTGGAGGGGCAGGCAGAGGAAAGGGCCCTTCCACACCTGCACAACACCAAGCTGCTGTTGCTGGCTCTGGTTGCTGCCCACAGCCCTGCTCTGCACCAGCACTGCACCATCTGCTTCCAGTTTGGGATCAGCCTGTGCAGGCAGCACAGGAATCAAACAGCAGCTCTGACTCCACTCATGTCCCATCCCCAAAGCAAACCAGTGAGACAGACCCATCCTGCACCTCCCACTGGCCCCAGGCAGCCCCCAAACCCTTACCTTTTCAAGTGCTCCAGCAGGAAGAGGAAGGTGATGAGGTTGGGGTCAGGCAGGGAGCGGAGAAGGTGCATCATGCAGTTCTCCTTGGCAGCAGGATCTGAGAGGGCTGGAGACAAGGAGGGAGAAGACTCAGGACAAGGTCTGGTGCAGCAGCAGGACCCACCATGGCCAGATGCCCCCCAGCAGTCAGTGTGTGAGCACTGGGGAGCAGCACCACGAGCCCTGAGCTGGCCTGGAGCCAGCAAGAACAAGCCAGGACGGAGTGGGTAGAGCTGGAAAGGACCCTCGTGAGTCTCCCAGCCCAGAGCAGGCAATGCCAAACAGAGCCACGTTTGGACACCAACCCCTTCCCCATCCCCGAGGCCTTACCAATCCCCTCCATGAAGGCGGGGTAGAGTCTGTCAGTGAGGAGGGGCTCGGGCAGCTCACGGAAGTACAGCTTCAGTGTGCCAGCGATGGCATTGATGTCCATGTCACTCAGCATGACCAGGATGTCCTTGTTATCTGTCCAGAGAGCACCCACATGTGACGCCTCCTGCCCTCCTTCCCCTCTGGGTCTCATCACTCCAGCTTTGCAGGCAGGCTGCCACAGCCCCTTTAGCCAGGCTGAGGCTGGGAAAAACCCGAGTGGTTCCTGCCTGGCTGGGCAACAGGACTCGGAACAATTTGCAAATCCATGTGCAACGTTTCCCTGACTCAGTGTCTCCCAGGAGCCAGCCAGGAGCGGCGGCAGCTCAGAGGCATCGAGGCACAAACAAGGGCTGGGATCTCTGGGTGTTTGCTTTCCCAGCAACACCCTCCTCCTCACCCCCAGCCCCTCCCCGGGCACAGCAGCACATTTTGCACACGTGCAGTGCGGTGACCAGACCCTGGGCTTGCAGGGCAGGGGGGCCTCAGTGCCTGTGAACCCTCCCACAGGAACAGGGCACAAAGGGCAGATGTTCCCCCAGGACACTCACTCGCATCAAAGACAGCTTTCAATGCCTGGATGTCAGTGGCGACGCCAGAGATCCTGTAGATGCCAACCTCCTCGATGCCCCTCTTCTCCACCTCCTCGATGCACTGGCGCACGATGTAAGGCACCTTGGAGCGCTCGCGCCTGGCTCAGGAAGCACATCCGTGAGCAAAGATTCCCAGGGGACCCCAGAGTGACCAGCCCAGCCCTGCAAACCCCAGGCCAGGGGCAGGATGGGCCTGCTGGGTGGGAAGGATGGGGCTAGGTGAAGGCAACAGGCAAGTCCCCAGCAGAGAGCAAAAGCTGAGCTCCCCGGTGTTGGCGGGAGCAAGGGGACAACATGGTGTAAGGATGGAGCCAGGGGACCTGGTACAACCCCACACCCACAGGGACCAGAGCACATCAGCCCCCCCAGCCCTGCATTTACTTTGTCACGACGCTGATTTTGACCCCGAAGACACCAGTCTGCTTTTTGGACGGGGTCCTCTTCAGGCTCATGTCCCTGCTTGTGAACTTCATGGAGAACTCCACCTTGATCTGTGGGAGACAGGGGGTGAGTTCTGGCTGGCATGAAGGCACAGGGAAGGGGCTGCAATCCCAGAGAGGGGCAGTGGGTGCCCCAGCCCCACTTACCCCATTCATCTCAATCACATCCATGTGCCAGTTTTTCGTCTGCACGGCCTGAGGGTCCAGCTGCAGGGAGAGATGGCGTGTGAGCTCCACAGGGACACAGCCCCATGCCAGCCTGGTGTCCCCAAAAACCCTTGATCCACAAATGGTGTAGGGCACAGGACATGCTCTTCCTGGGCAACATGCTGCTCATGACAAGAGGATGGAGAGGTTCCCCTCTGGGGTCCCTCTGGCCGTGCCCTGAAGCCAGGTGGGCTCAGCCTCCCTCTCCTGCCCTCCCTGGAGCCCCTGCGAGGCAGTGTTTTAACGCACACCCGAGCAGCAAGAAATTTCCAAGAAATTAGGACTATTTCTGGCGGCAGATTGATGAAACAGAACTAGGGCAGCGTTTTCCATGCAGAAAAACAACATCTCCCCATAGCCAAGGCTATTTATAACCCCTGGGAATGACAGGCTCCGCTATTTCTGGCTTTGGGGCTAGCGGGGGACTCGGGGACACTGCCCCGGCACCCAGCTGCCGTGGAGAGGTGTCGGCATTCCCAAAGCCCCGCACATGCCGTGGTGGATTCCGGGCCCCAGGGCTGGGCAGAGGTGGGTGCAATTGCTTTTTGGGGCTTTTTGGTCCCCAGCTGGTGGTATTGACCTGGCCCCATCGATTCCTGTAATGCACAGGATGGGCAGCGGGGCAGAGCCCGGCACTAATGTGCCCTTGGGGAAGGGGATGGGATGTGGGAGCTGGCGGGGGCTCCCAGGGCTGGGGGCACACAGCTGCCAGGAGACACTCACACCAAGCACACGGGGTCACCCTGCAAGGACACAGGAGTTTCCCACAGCTGCTGGGTTGGCAGATGCTCTGGGCGAGCACAAAGATGTCCAGAGCTGCTGCTCCGGCCACAGAGCTGCAGTTCCCCTGCCCATGAAGTCACTGCCTGTCATGATCAGGGGGACCTTGGGGTCACTCATGTCCCTTTTTGCACACCAAGACCCCACAGTGCCAAGGACAGGCTCAAGCAGCCCTGGCTCTCAGCACAGACCCAGCACCGTGGCATTGTCCCATGTCAATCCTGTGTCGTGGTGAGCCCAAGCAGCTCCTCAGCGACCGCAGTGCCACGGGAGACACTGTGGTCTCCAGCAAGGCAGAAATGCTGCTGTCTCCAGCATGGCCCAGGAATGGCTCCTGACACAGAGCCCTCCGTGGTCAGGGAAGCCCAACCCAGCACACGGCAGAGCCCAGTGAGTGCCACGCTGCCTCCTCTGTGCCAGCCCTGCGGCTGCTGGGAACAGCAGTGGCGGGAGTGGAAGGAGGAGGAGGAGGAAGGCTGCAGCTGCCCTGGGCTCCCATGGGACCCTGCAGCAGGGGTCCACCAGGATCACGAGACTGCAGCCAGACCACTGCCAACTTCAGCCCTGCTGCTCCAGATCCTCTATGCACATCCGCAGCACCAGATCTCCCTGCACCCACCACATCCAATGCCAACCTAATGCCACCTGTCCCAGGGGCTTTCATCCCTTCTCTCCACACATCCCCATCCTGCTCATGGCAGCAGCCCCTTTGCCCCCCAGCCAGGTCAGGAGCTGTGGGCCTCCCTGCTCTGCAACATGATCGTAGCAGCAACCACCACACGTGCCTTCCCCTAACCCCAGGTCTCTCCAGCCCCAATGGCCCTGGCAGCTCACATCTGGAAGGGCTTTAGAAGGGCTCTGGAGAAATCTTTAATAAAAGCCAGGTTGGCTGCCACCAGTGCTGCAGACCTTACCCTGAGCATGTCACCTCCCTGCATGGACAGAATTATCCCATGATGGCATCAATCCCCATCCAGCTCTCTGCAGTGGCCAGCATGGCCCAAACTTGGGCTACTTCTGCTGGCCCCACCAGCCAGAGCCCCCTTGCAGCTGGGGCAGCTCCTTGTGCACCCCTGGGGCACTGGTTGTGGCCTGGCTCTGGTGCTCCTCTAACCTTTCCCCCTGGCACTCCACACAGCAGGCAGCACACTGCGCTGCCCAATCCCCATGGGAAGCAAAGCCACGTCCAATGCTTCATCTCCAGGCGTGGGAGGATGGATGGGCACATCCACCCACAGAGCCAGAGGCAGCTCCTGCCCACATAGTGCTGGCAAACACCCCATCTCAGCTACCACCACCATCTCCTTCTCCTCCAAAGGCAGCTGCCTTGCTCCAGCATGATGCAGGGACACCCCAGGTCAGTGGGGAACTGCTGGGCTGGGAGCTCTGGGGCGCAGCCTCCGTGCCAGTGCTGTGCAGGATGGGATGTCAGCTCCTCTAGGGCGGGTCAGATGGCTTCAAACACCAGCCTGAGATTGGGGAAACACCTCAGCTGGGTCACCAGCACCTCTCCAGGCCGCTCCCTCCTGCATTGATGGGACTCTCAGCTGTGGTGGTGTCCGTGCCCAAGCCAGTATCCGCTGCAGTGCTGCTCTCATCCTTGGTGAGGTGAAACAGCCCTTGCTCCCGGCACAGGGATACACTATCATTCTGGTTTCCCAAATTATCCAAAGGTGTTTGCTTGTAGGACAAGGCCCCAGGCTATGGAGGAACAGGTTCAACATGGCAGGTGATGAACATCCCAGCAGCACTTGGTATGTCCTGGCGAGGTTCCAGTGGCAGAGGGACCCCTGGTCCTGCTGGTGCTGACCCCACTGCCTGCTGCTTGTCTTGTGCACGGGGCAACTCTGGACTTGAGGGGATGAGGCCACATCTTGGAATTCTGTCCTCAAGACTTCTCCAGGCCTGGCACTGTGGATACAGTTCCTACATAGGCAATGGCAGCCAAGACATACCCAGGCAGTGCTGGGCCCCCAGAGCTCCCAGGTAACAAAGTGGGAGGGTCCAAACCCTCATGGTGGCTTCTCCAGGGCCAGAAGTGGCAGGATGCTGCAGCAGGGCAGGGGCTGCCAGGCTGGGCTTGTCCCTGCCTCACACCTCATGCCCATGAGGTCACCCAACTGTCAGCCTGGGGTGAAGCAATCAGAAGCAAACTGGTGACTCAGTCAGCCAGGTCATCTCTGCCACAGCCCTGGGGAGCAGGATCCCAGAGGAGCTGCTACAGCCAGCGCTGCTTCCTGGCAGTGCTGCATCCATGAACACCCATGCTGCCCTGGTTCCAGTAAGCAGATCCCCCACCAGACCTCCAGGCCAGCCTCAGGGAACCTCAGGGCACCTCTGAGCTGGCTGGTGCCATGGGGCAGAGCAGCCTCCCCACCAGCAAAGGCTGCCAGTGGCAAAGCACAACCCTCCAAAAAGCAGCAATTCACAGCCCCACCTGAAGCGACCTGAGAAGCAGCGGCACCCGCAGCACATGGGGACCACAACGGGGTCACATCCTGCTCTGCAGCCCCAGCGCTCCCAGGCAGCAGCCAGCAGGGAAGCCAGCGGCCACAACGGGGATGTGTGGAGTTGAGAAACTAAACCCCTTCTTGTTTTGACCCAGCAACAGCCGGTGGCAGCCCCTGGGCAGCCTCCCCACACAGCCCTCGCTGCCCCTTAATCCCCTCTGCGGGAGCAGCGGCACAGAATCGAGGTTAATGCCGCTGCGTCACAGGCGGCCCCGCTGCTGCCAAACCAAACCCCCACGGGCCCAGGCAGCTCCTGCCCGTGGTCACAGCTGAGCCCCGGGCCAGCAGCTCCCTGCACAGGGGGACCCCACACAGGGAAACACCCAGGGGTTCCCATGGGGCTTTTGGGACAGCCTGTGAGAGTGCTGTCCCCCTCCCCTGCCCACCCCTGCCCTCTGTCCTCCCACAAAGACGGGCAGCACTGGCTGATGCGGCTGCGACACAGCTGTGAGCTGGGGGAAGCCTGGATGGACCCGGGAAGAGGGTTTGCAAACTGAGGAAGAGGGGATAGACAGGCACTGGGTGTTGTAGCACCCCAGGAGCTCACCCCTGGTCAGCCCACAAGCATCTCAACCTCCTGAGTAAGCCCTGGGGCTGAGCAGGGGGGCTCCCTGCCCTTCCTCTGCAGGATCCCCCATGTAAACAGCTCAGCACTCCCAGCTCCCCAGCGCACAGAGGGAGAGGGAAGGAGGAAAACAAGCACCTCACAGGCTGCCAACTGCACACGAGAGCTCCCAAAGCACCCAAACAGCTCCATGCAGGGACCACACAGCACTCGCTCTCCCCACACCCCCCCATGGTTGAGCCCCTCACCCCACAAAACTGCCCACCGAAAAGCCAAGCAC